>KN470209.1:94014-117229 GCA_000787095.1 Periophthalmodon schlosseri
CCTCTCTCTCCTTCTGTCCTGCTCTCTTCCCCCTCACCTCTTGCGTTCCAACTCTCACCTTTCTATCTCTCTCCCTCTCTGTCTCTCTCTCTCTCTTGCTCTCTCTCCCCATCTGGTTCTCTTTCTCTATATCCGCCCCCTCTCTCTCCCCCCTCTCCCTCACCTTTCTCCATTGCTCCCTCACTCTATCCCTCTCCTTCTGTCCCGCTTTCTTCCCCCTCTCACCTTGCTCCCCCCCTCTCACCTTTCTATCTCTCTCACCTTTCTATCTCTCTCCCTCTTTTCCTCTCTCTCTTATCTAGAGCGCATGTGTGAGTGGAGTCAGCCCTGTGTCTCTTCGCTGCATCTCAAGTATCTAACAAACAGATGCCAGTCGGACCACGTCACCTTGTTAACTATAGAACATGCCAATGTATTCAGTCTTACATACAGTAATATGGCTTCTGGGGCTTCATGAGGTAATCAGTAGTTCAATTCTTTACTAAATATAATTCAAGGTTAAAGGTTAAGGCCTTGTTTGTACCTATATTCAGTTTCGTCTGGGTTGAGCTTAAGGCTACTATGAAGTTTATTTCAAGCTTCATAAGTCGTGGTGGTCAACCTTGGCATTTCTTCATGATAAGAACGAGGTGAAGGCTCCAAAACTGTATTCTGTCAACTGGACAAAACTGGACTAAACTGGACTAAACTGGACTAAACTGGACACAAGTTTTAGGGTGAATCTGTTTCACCACTTGGCAACTCGGATGAGTGGCAAAACATTCACTCTAAAAATCACGAATGAGGTAAAGTCACAATAAACACACAATACCCACTGACTCTGGTAGTAAACACTATAACTAGCACTAATGCAATACTACTGCTTTATTATTACAACAAATTCACAATTTAACAACTACAACAGAACAAAAACTCATCTTGGGACTAGCTTGTCTCCACTGAGTTGTTATTGCTTTGTTTGGAATATTTCACAGTATGGCATTATGATATTAAACCACCATAAATGCTACACAGTGGGGCTGTAACAAAGGAAAGATGTTTCTACCTGTAGTCTCTGGTCACTCATTGACTTAAAATTCCTTACTAAAGTATGAATTAAAACTTAATTATTAATGTATTAAGAATAATTCAGGCTTAGTAACTACTTTTAGAGGTTAGGATGTTAATTAAGTAAGCCTGAATCATTCTTAATAAGCTAATTGTTCATCATAAATTAAGTCTTTGTTCATGTTAATTAAGGCTTATTAAGGTGTAGTTATTTTAATGTGGTCCCAAAAAGTTTAAATACATTTCTATGACCTATTTTCCGTAATGATGCCATACCACTTTGCTCTATTACATCACAAACTGGAGAGCATTACAAAACAGTGTCTAGTGTGTGAACTCTGCACCACCCCGAGACCACTTGCCATAAAACCATAATCCAATGGCCACAACCAGCTGAGCCCAGGATCTGATCGAGTTAAAGAGGAAATATCTACCATAAATAATAAAATAAGAGTTTAAAATGTCACTCTGTCACCTATAAATCTACACAGGGTAAATACAGTGAAATGCCATGAGGCGTTATCTCTTATCATGTATTAACCGTGGCCCAGGGAACAGCAGCCCCGACCGCATGCGTCTGATGTAGGCAAAGAAAAACACTCTTTTCTTACAAGATCTTGATGAAATCGGAAAATTATTCATCCAGTACCGTGAAATAGCTTGTTTTGTTCCAAGAAGCCATATATATTTGCACAAAAGGTATTGAGTTGTCATGCAGAGATGTTCTATTCTGTGGGTCAGGCAGCTGGGTGAACACAATGCACAGTGTAAACGAGAACTATGTAACTCTTTGGAGGGTCCACCACCTGCTCCATGGAGATGTTATTACTTTGCCGTATGACATTAAACTTAATAACATGATGATGTTATTATTATTATTTATAATTATAACTGCACCTGTTTTTAATGTTTTAAATGGAAGTTTTTTGCTTTGTTATTTTTGTTTGTATTGCCCTGTATTTCAACAGGGCTCTTATGAAAAAGAGTCTGAGTGCTCTCATTGGGCTCTCCATGTATAAATAAGGATAAATGAATGAAAACTTATCTAAATCCATGGAGACAAGCAGATGATTGCTCCAGGACATGTTACAGGTCACATCAGTGGAGAGGTGACTGTGCTCACAGTAAGAACGGATGTTTTTGAAGTTATTATTGAGCAATAAAAACTGTCATAAAGCAATAAACACTGGTTTGTTTAATGCCATATTGTAGAACATTTCAGGCAAATCTATAACCTCTACCTGAGACAAGCACCTTTAGTATAACAGTTTGTATCAAGCTAAAATCACAGCAGTTAGCAGCAAAGTTCATCATTCGGTAAAGGGGTTTTAAAAACACATGGAAACAAACAAAATATGTAGGATTCCTAAAAAAATCTGTGAGAATGAAACAAAATCCAGGATTCAACACTATCACATGCACAGCCCAGCACAATAGGGTACGATAGGGTATTTAAATGCCTTTCTGGTCTCAATAGCACTGTAATTCAGCTATATATCTGTACATGTATTTCTCTTATCCTGTATTATGTTCCCTTCCACACTGCGATGTGATGGAGAATTTTCCCATAGTTTCTTGACAGCTGTTTTTAAATGGCCATTGTAAAGGCTTCATGTATCACTCTTGGTTCATATCAGTGACAGGGGACAGGGGAGCTGTGGGGTTATTGGGTTAGGATAGGTTTACAGCAGCATGGTGTCTGCTGCTCTCACGCAAACTAAACAAAATGAATTATTGCGTGATCTGTGATGATTATGAGTAGCATTTGGTAGCATATATAAATTTGTATAATCCTAAAACAGGTCATTTCTATCATTTCTACAAACATTCAATTTGCAATAAGGTATACATTATAATCCCTTTTTAAAAGTTTCAGTCAATTGCATTTTCCTGTCCTTTTGAGGACGTCAAAACTAAGATAGGTAGATTTAATATGAATATAACATTAATAAAACATAACTTAAAATTACTTGGGCAGGTAGGACACTAAAGTGTGGAGTCCAACAAGCATAAGACCCTGTAAATTGAACAGTATTAGAATTTTTAAAAATAATCTTTGGTGAATGTTTCTGGAGGAATTTGAGATAATAAACAGTTGGGAACTGTTGTAAGCATGCCTGGGATCCAGAATACACTCTTATCTAATACTTTACCAAGATGTGAGATCATCGGTGTATCTCCCCGAGTTCAGATGGACATGATTGACAGGTGGATTAGCCATTCAGAGACATGTTATGGTCAGTCTGTATCAAAACAAACATGGCTGCATACTAGGAAAAAAGAGGACTGAGAAACATGCCGGATTTCTGAGCGAAGCACTAAATTACTCTGGTAATCTGAGGTGAGAGAAATATGATTTTCTTCAAAATGATAGCTGACCAACGAGCTCCTTAGTTTCACATGAGTCAAGTCACTGAAATAAACAAATCTGATTGCACAGTCGTCGTCGCTTGGAGTTCGGCTTGAGGTGCGATGAAGGGAGCGGTGACCTGACTGACATCGTCCTGTGCAAAAAATATGATAATAAGAGATGTCATTCTGGACTTAACCATACCACCATCTCCTCGTTCACTTTAGCTCATTGAGAAGAAGTCTACCCTGTCTGTTGTGACGGCTGCGAATAGAGCCAAAATCTCGAGTAAACAATGACTCAGCCCAGTGTTCAACTGAACCACAAAACAATAAAAGTGAATCTAATGTATTTGTGTCCTCGGTCTCACTGGTGCACTGATGGAGGGACAGTTGGCTGTAAATCTTTCAATAAATACAGAGAATGCAATAAAATACACTGACAATTTACTATAGGACCATTTTATAGACACCAATTCACTCACAGTTAAATGTCGTTGGGCAGTGGGAGGGGCCAGGATGAAACAAACCAATACTGGTCATTTGGTATATTGCCATTTTCCACTCAAACATTGTAAATATATTCTGGAGAAATTAGTTTTGCAGATTTGCCTTGTTTAAATTCAGTAGTTTACTTCAATTATGGAGATAGTTATAAGTTATAAGTTACATAACAATTCACTCGTCAAGGCATAGCAAAAAGGAGCTATTAAAAATCAACATATGAATAAAGTTATTGATAGGAATTAAAAACATTTATGATACAATATAAACTCAAATAAAAAATTAACAGATCTAAAACACAGCGAAGAATCATGAAGTCCTACATTATTTACACATTTATGCAGCCAAGATCCCATCATCATATAATCGTCCCTTCGTCATATAATATAGGCATTATATTACCTGCCTACATTACACAAGTAAAAGTAAAAGTATCACAAGAAAACATCAGCTAAAGTAAAAGTATTTAAGTACCCGTTTAAAAAAATTACTTTATAAGAATAAAAAGTACAGATACCTAAAAATTCTACTTAAGTACAGTACTTTAATACTTGTACTTTGTACCTTCCACCACTGAATGTAGGGCTAAGCATTATAACTAAATCTATATCTGAAACTTTTTTTTTTTTTTTATTCATTTGCACATTGGAGGATGCGATTTGCTTTGTAATCGTGCTCATGAAGTTGCATGTTACGTTTATCCCTCCTCCGCTCTCAGAGAAGGCTCTTAGTCCTGCTTATGGCTGTAGTGTCCCCTGTAATTAAGCACTGACACTTACAGCAGCTATAACAGCACTTAACCAGCTGTCCCACTCCTGCACTGTACATGTCCCTTACATTTACATAACATGACAGCATGAGGACGTAATTATAGAGAGTGTTAGCTGGGACATAACCACGTGTACATGTTTGTTTTGATGCCTGGATTAAATGCTTTTACAGACTTGTACTTGATTTTAATGGTTAAAGGTCCTATATTACGCAAAATTGACTCTTGTGAGGTTTAAGTCATGTAAGAATGCTGTTAGCTCCTCAAAAACATACCTGAAGTTGTGTTTTGTTTCATTCACACATGTTTGAGTAACCTTTTATTATTAGTCTGTCTACATCTCCAAAGCTCAAAATGCTCTGTTCCACCTTGTGATGTCATGTAGTGGTAGTTTTCAAGTTAACAACTACCTTTTACCTTTAGTTCAGTAGAGATTGGAAATTCCAGGGTTGAAATCATCCAAATGATTTTAGTGAAGGTGTATAGAGTTTAAAAACACAGTGGAGCACTTCCTGTATTACCACATGACATCACGAGGTGGAACAGAGTGTGCTCAGTTTGAGAAAAGAACTCATCCTATGACATCACGGGTGGAACAGAGTGTGCTCAGTTTGAGAAAAGAACTCATCCTAAATATGCAGGGTTTTTGTGTTACACATGTGTGAATGAAACAAAACATAACTTCTGTTATGCAAACAACATTATAACATAGATCAGAAAATAATGTAATATGGGCCCTTTAAGAAAATGCCCCATATATTATGCACTGTATTATAAATGCAAATAATTGAGAAAAACATTTTAATTAACCACTTCCACTGCCTGGCTAATCCAGACTGACATCTGGGTGCCAGATTATGTTTTGTATTGAATAGGAAAAAAAAGTTATTTTAACAGTGCTGTACAAAAAGTCACATGTCTATTTCCTGCGATTATGGAAAACAATTGCATATTTGAGTCTTTGTCTAAATATTTTCAACCCAAGGATCGAATTTACCACTTTGCTCGATGGTTTGTGCTCCCAGCAATTCTTTTTCATTAGTCATTCTGCCCTGGGGCACTACTAACAGATGTGGCTGCCATTGTGCCCACTTTTCTGCATACTATCAAATACACTGTTACTCAACGGATTCTAACAAACAAGGCGGGTGATGTGTCTTGCTCAAGAACACAACATCATAGAGGCTCAAACCACCAATTACTTCCTTTCTTCTTCCTCAGCATTGTCACCCCCTTAGCATACAGTTTGAATGTTAGCCTGACTGTACAGATCCACAGCTGAACACCAGACGCTAGTGTGAGTGTAGCATGTGTGTTGTTGTGATTAATGAAAGTGGACACACGTGACAGCCGTGTATGACACAGACATGAAAAGCACATTGAGATGTCTCACTCCCACTCACAAACGCAAACTGACAAGTGCACCGCCAACATGAGGGAGACTGGACAGATGGGGTGCAACGTAAACATTATAGTCTACACTGCTATATTACGGTAACAGCTCTTGTCAGAATACAGGAAAAATAACTAAATGCAAAGTTTTTTATGTGTGATTTGGGATTTCTGTGCACTTTCTCAAAGTGCACATTTTAGACATGTCCAGATGTATAAACATTTGAGTAAAGTTTGACACATTTGGTGCTAAAGTAATACAAGAATCAGATATATTTCAGAGCGTGTTTGTAGAGGTCTAAAGATTAGCAGGTTTCACACACAAAGATCCCATGAAGATAAACTTAACAACACAATACCTAAATAAATGCAAGTTTAAAGTGTGATTTCATTGTGATTAATCATGGAACAAAAAGATGTGTAATTATGATTTTTCTGATAAGCATTGCAATATAGTGATTTGATTTGTGATTTATGTGTTAGTTCAAAGTTCACATTTTAAATATGCCCATTAGGAGCATTATTTGAGAGCAGACTGAAATATAAACAGATAAATACAACATACACATTGATTTCAGAGCATGTTTGTAGATGTTTAAACCACAGGGTTAGCAGGTCGTTCCTATAATAAGACAGGATATTTTATTGTTTGCAAAGACCTTAAATAATTGCAGCGTAATCACGACCATCCAAATTGCGATGTACCTTACAGCCCTATTTTGGTGCCCAACTTCATACTATTTTTTCATCCCACTAAGAGATTTTTTTCCCATTAACAAGAAATATCGTAGTCAGCTTCACAAATAGAGTATTAACCCCTGTATCAAACTGGCAACCTTCTCGTTATAAGCTGACCGCTCAACCACCTGAGCCGCTGTCGCCCCTTCCACCTTGTTTGTTTCTAGTGACTGACACTTGTTATTAGAGGCTGTCAGATTTCAAGATCACTAATTATCAGTGTGTCTGTCTTTCAGCCAATCCAGACCTGTGTTTTCGCTCTCCCCATAATTAACACCGTTGAAAGTTGTTTACTGGCCCCTCCCCCTTTGGATGTCTGACAGTCTGGTCTTCTCTATTATCTCACTATCACAATCCCTCCTAGACAGGGCCTGTGCTGAGTTAATGTGCAAATATATCCCCCCAATGGTTAGAAGTGACAATTATGATATCACATTTGTCTCAATTTTGCATGTTCACAACCAGAGGAGAATAGTTTGGGGGATTTTGGGAAGGCTTCTGGCTGAGAATGAAAAACAATATTGCAGGTCTGTAGTTGTAGTAGTAGCAGCAGCAGCAGTAGCAGTAGTAGTAGTAGTTGTAGTAGTGGTAGAGTGGTAGTAGTGACACACAATAAAAGCAGGTTTCATGTAATAATGCATTCTGTATATATTATGCTTTATAATCACTACATCAGTGGCCACAGCAGCCCTGGGGCAGCCTGACGGAGACATGGCAGTCATTCCATTTTGCATTTACAACCAGAACCATTCACCGTAGTCACGAGAACACATCCCTAGAAAGACAAGATGAGATGGCTGAAGTGTCTTGCCCAACGACACAACGACAACACGTCCAAAGCTTAGTATCTGACATTTTACATGATTTTTTTTTTATTGTCAACACAAATATTTATCTAAAACTGTCTGATAAAATATTCCTGTTCAAAACTACAAATCGGATAGGCCTTGCCAAGTACACATCCCTAGAAAGACAAGATGAGACGGTTGAAGTTCTTGCCCAAGGACACAACAACAATATATCCAATGCTTAGTATCTGACATTTTACATATTTCACTTTTTTTTTTCATTCACATTCACACAAATATGTATCTAAACCTGCTTGATACAAGTGAAAACAGAAACAATACTCGAGCCTCTCACGCAGAACAACACACGATTACTCAAACACGCAGATTTAAGTCCATTTCACATAATACGACCCCCCTTAAGCCCAAGAATGCATTAAATCGTATCATTATATCACCTCTCCTGTCTTTAACCCTAGACCAGCGTGGACAATACATGTTTAGTGTGTGCATATTGAGTTTCTATGTCCCCCCTGGAGCAGTGTAGGATCGTGCTGACTCAGCCAAAGCCGGCGCATGTGTCAGGGAGCAGGGACAGATGGAGGAGGAGGGACTGTGCTGGTCAAAACACTCCCAGGCCAATGATTAATATGAGATACAACTGAGTGTGAGCTGTTTAAATGTCAGCTGTTGCCTGTTTCACACAGTAATGATACTAAATATGGATCTGAGGCACACATGGGTACAATGACTCAGTCTCGCAGACAGAAAAAGGTTTATTTAGACTAGTATTTTGTATGAATAATATCAAATTGTTGTGATGTTTTAAAAATCTAAATTCCAGGGATCAAACTGCTGCAAGGATGAAATATAATGGAGACCGTTGTTTAGGTCCTTTTCCTTGTTAGTTATATGTTTAAAGGTCCTATATTACACAAAATGTGAGCTTAGACCATGTTATAATGCCGTTACCTCCTCAAAAACATACCTGGAGTTGTGTTTTGCTTCATTCACACATGTTTGAGTAAACCTTTATTATTAGTCTGTCTATATCTCCAAAGCTCAAAATGCTCTGTTCCACCTTCATGTCATGAAGTTTTCAAATTAACAGCTCCTTTTACCTTTTGTTCAGTAGAAATGGGCAATTCCAGGGCTGAAATGATCCAAATGATTCTAGGGAGGGTGTATCGAGTTCCTGTAAACACTCTCTGTACCACCACGTGACATCACAAGGTGGAACAGAGTGTTTTCAGTTTGAGAGAAGAATACAGCCTAAATATGCAGGATTTGTGTGTTAAACATGTGTGAATGAAACTAAACACAACTCCAGGTCTGTTTGTGATGAGGAAACAACGTTATAACATAGATCATAAAATAACGTAATATAGGCCCTTTAAAGTTCATTCATCTTTAAGGCTATTGAAATAACATTTGCACACACTAAATCCACTCTTAGGAAAGGTCTTAATCTGCTGACACAATGAGTGACAAAGTTGGAAGTAAAAAACTAAGAGCATGTCACTGATAACAAATTATGAACAAATTCTGCCACTACATCACTGGAGGACACTTCTGTATTTATAAAGCAAGGTTGCTGTGTCTCAATGCTTATGCTAGCTTTAATTTCAGTGCACAATAAAGATTAAAATAATACTGCAATAGCAACTGGGAAGTATTTACTTTGTTATTTATTAATTTAATCATGTTTTAATTAAAGGCACTCTATGTAACTTTTCTTCTTTATTGTTCTTTATTTGTTTATTGCACTGAAAAACATATGTCCTTATTCTGAGCGGGCTTGCGTCTCCACTAACCTGACTCTTATTTGATCTGAGAAGGGCCCCCTCCTGCTTGTCTCCATGGGAATGTTGTTCCTTTGGCTAAAATAATCCACAGTATAGCATAAAGCTAATATATCTCCATGGAGAATATTCCAAAGTATGGTTTTAACTCCCTATTTCCATCATGCGGGTTGGCCGCCTCTAGAAAGTTACACACTGGACCTTTAAAGTTATCATTAGCATTAGAGCATTGGACATATCATAGTCCAAATTGGATAGAAAACCTAGCGCTGTGTTAAACTAATTAGTGAAAGGTTAGCCTAACATTTAGCAGCTCTTATGAACCCAAATGCCACTACTATTTGTTCAAACTTCAGGCCCAATCTGAAGTTATCCTGGTCCGGATTACTTTTATGAGTCCTGTCCCCGGTGGAGCGTACAGTCTGTCGGGAGCAGAGTGAGAGATCATCTTTCACTGTAAAGACGCCTTAAATGACTCACTTGAGCCGTTGGTGTCTGGCTTGTTCCTTTGTGCTGCCCAGTTGAGTTTAACTCAGAATTTGAATTCTTTTTTTAGCAGAGGACAGCTCATTCCCCAGCAACAGTGTATTCGCAGTTTTGACTTCTCAAATTAAATTCCCCTCTGTGATGTTACCTAATCGCCTGCTAAAAATTGCTCGTGTTTTCATTTTGTTGCTAATGACAAATTGCTAAAATGCGTTCCCCAGCTCAGCGGACAGCATCCCGACAGCTGCTGTGTACATGATTATTACTGAACTTGTGGCTCTTGATAACATTACTTTTTGATACATGTGATGGAACATATTGGCGGTTTAAAGGTGTACCATTTTTCTAGTGGAGGATGCACCACTTTCTTGACTCCATGGATTTGAATGCTTGACCTTGAAATGTTCCACAGTATGGCATTAAACTTATCAACCCCACTCACAATAAGAATATGTGTTTTTCAAGGTATTTTGGAGTAAAAACACTTGAAATTGAATAAATGCAAAAAAAAAAAATCAGTTTAATGCCAAACTGTGGAACATCCCTCTCTCCATGGAGACAAGCAAGTGATGGACCCTTCACCAGAAAAGATCCACTTTTAATAGAAATGACAGTTAGGTTGATGGTTCAGTGCCAGGCCTGGCAAACACTATGGATTCGCTCTGGTTTCTTTCCACAAAAGACACAAATGTCTTAAAGGAGACATACAGTGTTATGCAAAATCAACTTTTAATTCTTATATGTGTTTTCCTTCAACACTGTAACCAAAGCAAGAATGCATGTTTTTTTCCCAAGTCTTTTTTTAACAATAAAAACACATTTAATTGAATAAATGCAAGACAGATAAAAAGTCATACTGCAAAACATTCCAGGTAAAGCAATATTATCTGTTACTTAAGCGTTAAAAAAAACATCTAACATGAAGAAATGCACTTTAAATGAGCTTGAAATAGGCCACTATACAAACAACAAATGTTCTAATAGATACTGCTAGCTTCACAGTATGCAGCAGAGGCAACGATTGCACCCTGGTCTCCTGAACCCTCGGTGTCCATGGCGATGGTTGTGATGGATGGTGCGTCAGATAGGCCTGGTCTCCTGACAGTACAGACAGACTGGACCCAGAGAGCAGGACCTCAGCCCAGACTACAGCTCCAGCAGACAGATGGAGGGCGCTAATGATGGATAAAAGTGAGATTTATGAGCTATATGAGTTATAGGGTCAGAAATATCATGCGCGGGTTCATCCATGGCTATAGGAGTGGTGACACAGTGGGACTGTCATTTTTAAAAAGATCCTGAAAATGGCGCGGATTACAGGGAGCTGAAACCTATTTATATAAAGTGTCCGATAAGGTTTTAGCTGTGTTTCGGTCTAGTTTTTGCTCATAAAAACGTAAAATACAATTGAACAAACCCTGCACAGTCTTGATGAAAGTGTACAGAGAAAAAAAAATATGAATAACTAATAACTGGCCAAAGTGTCAGACAGAACTCTAAGGGCACGAAAGATATATGTGGTATTTTTTATTTTATTTTTTTTAAACATTGAGTTCACTATTCAGATATAATACAGTATTTATAGATATTTAAAGATTTAACTAATCCTTAGTTATGGCAACGACTCCATATTTGTGAAATGTAGACAGTAGGATAAATCAAATGTCTTCTTCTTTGTCTGGGATTAGTGTCTGGCTCTGTTTTGCAATTAGTGAATTTATAAAACAGTTTTTACTTTCGTGGAATACTTCAAAATCCAAGCCTTTAGAATTTAACTTGCAGAGTCCCCTCTCCTTGGCAACGGTTATTTTAGTTATAAATATTACAAGACTTTAAGACCTGAAGTTTTCCTACTTTTCAGACAAGACTTAATATTCTGCTTGCACTATTCAAACATGTTAGAGTTATGAGGTTTATTTAAAGTGGGACTGAACACCTACAACCACATTTCAAACAGAGCTGCTAAACTGGGCAGCACATGGAAAACTAAAGGGGAGAGTAAAGAGGAATGAGGGGCGGGGTATAGACGTATAAGGTACAGTGTGATTGGTCAGACAGGTATCCACACTTCAAACTCCGCCCCTGCAGCCAAGTGTTTGTATTGAGAAACACCCGGCTGTAATCAGGGCAGTCTTTAGTGATGTCACCAACTACTGGAAATTTCAGATGCCACTGAAGGCAGCACAGACAACGCTTTTGACTCCAAAGCAGCAAATTTATCTAGTTTGTAGTGGTGGTTTACCTAGTTTGCACTAAAATTGGAGGCGGCATTCCACAGTTTTAAACCACAAAGCTGTATTGTTAAAATGTATTGTAAAAGCTACTGCGTTTTCATCGGATTATTGAAAACATTTGACCAAAAAAACTTGTAAGAAAGAGCCATGTAAGTCGCTGTAAGAAGTTTTTAGATGAGAGCTGATTGGCTGTCCTTTGGCGGTCCACCCTACTTCACTTCTCTGAGAAAGCTGTGCTAATGGCCAAAACGTGCATGTGAATATTAATGTGCCACAGAGTTCGTGAGAGCAAGACAGTGGTGGAAGAAGTACTCAGTTTTGTTACTTAAGTAAAAGTACAGATACCGGAGCAAAAAATACTCAAGTAAAAGTAAAGGTATCACATGAAAAAATCTACAAAGTAAAAGTATCGAAGTACCCCTCTAAAAATGTGCTTAAAGAGTAAAAATTAAAAGTATTTCACGCATATTTTAAGGTATTATAAGGCTTCAAATGTACTGATTTTAATACAGATTTGTGTTTAATTTTGTTCAACAGAAACAACTGAATCAATATTTTTTTTCTGGCTGTTTTTATTTGTATTTTGTATATTTTTATTTGCTCAAACTATGGACATGTTAAAAATAAACCCCTCAGCCTTTTCAGCAGGTTTCAAACAAAAAAGAAAAAAATACTTTTACTCTTCAGTCCTGTGAAAAAAACTGTAGTGAGTAGTGTAGTGTAGTGAAGTAAAAGTACAGATACCTAAAATGTGTACTTAAACACAGTACTTGACTAGTTTTACTTTGTTACGTTCCACCACTGGAGCAACATAGAACACGATAGATTTAAATATCTACTTCCTCCTTTCACAATTTGAAAATCACCTACCCCATCTGCAAGTCCCGCTTTAAATTGGATGTTGTCTACATTGTCTGACATATAAAGTGGAAGGCTGAAAAGACGTTCGGATGTGTGTCTTGAGCTTAAAATAGACGTCTTGTTAAACGTTATTACTCACTGCAAAGTTCCTCATAAGAATACTTCTATCCGCCTATAACTAAAATATATAGTATAGATTTAATGACAGGTCGCCATGACACATCGCCTCCATTAGCCTTCTTATCTTATCTTCATTCTTCGATCGCCTGAATCGTCTCGGTGAAGCCAGCAAATGCCAGGGACGAGTATATACGGTGGAAAATGGCAAATGATATGCAGCAAATTCAGAGATGATGAATATGATGCGTTGGAAGCCTTTGTGTAGCGCTGATTGCATTGTCAAACCAGAGACGGGGTTTTTGTTCTGCTCCTGTCGCACTGTCCTGGTATGGCCCTCTCCGCTCCTGTCATTACACACCCAACACAAATGTCACAGCGCAATTACTTTTTCATGCTCGAGGCTATTTTCCGTACACAGGGCATTTTTGATGTTCGTAATATGGCTTTTGGGCAATATTTATCACTGGTAAAAAGTGGTAAAGTGATTTCTGACAGCTGTACTTAACGACAGAGGCTGCAGTGTCTGGGTCTGTTTCGAGTGACCAAAACTCTTTGCCTCAGATGAACTCAATGAATTATATTTTGTATTATTCCCCATTAAAAGTTAGGATTGTAAGTTCATATTGCAAGTGAGAGACATAACACATATAGACAGACCATTCACCGTCACAAATATGGGATAGTTTAAATGATCCGACCTCACAACAAGAAAGTACCAGCTCACGATCAAATGCAGAGTAGAGATATTACTACAGGCGCTACAACAGGGGTATCCAAACTATCCAAACGTAGAGCTCTGAATTGGCCCAAATGTAGCAAAGTAATTCTACTATTATAAACTTAAAGGGCCCATATTGCTCTGTTTTCTGATCTATGTTGTAATGTTGTTTCCTCATCACAAACATACCTGGAGTTGTGTTTAGTTTCATTCATGTTTAACACACAAACCCTGCATATTTAGGCTGAGTTCTTCTCTCAAACAGAAAACACTCTGTTCCACCTTGTGATGTCACGTGGTAATACAAGAAGTGTTCCACTGTGTTTTTTTTAAATTACACACACCTTCACTAGAATCATTTAGATGAATTCACCCCTTCCAATGCCAATTTCTAATGACCTAAGGGTAAAAAGTAGCTGTTAACTTGAAAAATACCTCTGGAGCCCTCAGATTCAGGGTTGGATCTGGAACTACAGGGTTGTCAAAAGTATCAAAAATCAGATATTAGTCAATACTAAAACTAAAATCGAAAGTACATACTCATTTGAGCAAATATTGATACTGCAAATATCAAAAAAATAATATGAGTTTTCTAAACAGCTTTAGTGTAATTTTGAGCTTCATCAGAACTAGAAAGAAAGTGCTATTATTTTGTAAACGAAAATGACATTCGATTACTAAGAAAGGAGCATGTTTTATCTTCATTGTGGTATCATAAACAGTATCAAGTATTGAGTCAGTTCCTAAGTATCGAAATTGAGTTTGAAATTTTAATACCTGGAACCATCTGAAATCTGGAACCATAAAATCCTTAAGTCTAACACTAAAGCAGAAAAGTATACATAGCTTTAGTTAGGGGTGAGATCACGTCACTTCATTTTTATCATTACATTGCCCTGAGATGGATTTAGTCGTGTACCTTTTAAGGCAATAAATAGCTAAATAAACAAGAACAGAGATCAAATTATATGAAGAAAATCGTTTCACCTCACCCCTGTACATGTATAAGAAGACATCCAAGCGGTATCTTATTGAACATATTGCTCCTCTTCTCACCTCTGTATAAGTCCTGCCTTTATGTGCTCCTTCTATTTCCTCTGGGGCCGTGATGCCATGCGTTACATCAAAAAGCTAAATCAATTTCTTCCCTTCTCAGTTTGCTTGGCTGACTGAGATGTTGACACCTGCTCGACCCTCACACAAGCAAAGAAAATCCACGCCTCCTCCTGTTGCCGCTTTACAAAATTAGATTGAAAATAACTTGCATTAAGCATTTGTTAATTAAAACAAATAAATAATAAATTGGTTTAGCTAATACTCTACATATTCCATAACCAAAGATGCCGGGAATGTACTGTAAGGTTCTGGTGTAAGGAAACACGCCAAATTTCTTCTGGTTATTTATTTTCTGAACACGAGGGCTACTGTAGGCCGTAACCCACGCCAAAACAAGAGCAAAGAGACCGCAGTCTCCACTCGCTCGAGCCAGTCTCCAAAAAAACAAAAAAACAAAAAAAAAAACCACTGACGAATAGAACCTTCACATCAACTTGTCGGCATAGCAACCAAGTGTCACACACAAAAGCAGCTACGTTAACAACAGCTGGTGTCAACTCCGAGCTAAACACAAAATATCAGATCATTACAGTATATTGACATGGAAAGTTTAAAGGTCTTTTATTAGGCTAAATCAACATTTTGAGCAGCTGGCAATGTTATAAATTGGAGAAGTCGTGTTTTGTTTCATTCTAATTGTGAATATATTGGCTGCCTTCTTCGCCAGGGCTCAAAAAGCACTGTTCAGGTGGAGAAATCAAGTGGAAATCCGTAAAAAGTGCTTATCTTTGTCTATAATTTCATCATCATGCTAAAACTGCCTTCACTGAGCTTCATCTCAACTTTGAAGCAAGCGGTTACTGTTTTTAATCCGATTTAATCTGCTACACTGTTTTAAGTGGACAATGTGAAATACGAGGGCTCTGAAAAACATGACACAGCCTGACGCACAATTGGATACTTTCCTTTCCTATATATCTAGTCCCAGGTTGTGGCAGGTAGGGCACCTGATTTAAACCTGCAGTTCAAATCAATATGTTACTGCACATAGAAAGCAGATGGTTTGGCAGAGGTCATTTTATTGTACCTAAAACGCAGCGGTACAAAAACTAGTGGGTTCCCATTTGTTTTGCTTTCGCTCTTGCATTTTTATATATTTCTATCACTCAAACAGCGCTTTTATCCAGGCCTGTCTCTACGCTTTGGCATATAATTTGATTTTTTTAAGTCAGTGGTTGCAAATTGCCCTGATCTATCGCTACACAACCCTTCCATCTCCCCTCTTAGGTATGTTGGTGAGTCTGGGAGGGCAAGGACGAGCGGAGGTCCCGGGCACATGAGTTATTCGCGTGGAGGGAAATTGGGTTTGTGCTCGGCTCTGATGGAGCGGGAAACGGGCCGGTTACAATGGTTCTGATTTAAGAAGGAAGGCTGGGGCAGAATCTGCAAATATAAATGTGCCACCTTTATTTTGAGGTATTTCTGGTTTAAAGCCCCACCGTGTCACTTTTTAGCCAAAAAGACTAAAATGGATGTTTTTATTGCACTGAAAAGAGAGCAAAAAACACACATCTTTACTCTGAGCGGGTTTGCATCTCCATAAAAATGTTCATTCTCCCTGAAGAATGTTCTGAAATATAGTTTTAATTTTCTGTTTAGAATCATTCAGAACACGTACCACCTTTAAAATGTTACAAAGTTCCAAGGTGTTGCTTTAAATGAAGTGTATTCCATTCTGTCTTCTATAACACAATGTACAGTGAGAAACTAAAACAGTGTTTGCACTAGTGGGGTATTTTTCTTAAAGTTTGTAACATTTGAGCCGCTGGGGGTATATTATATTTTTCTTATAACAATATGGTTCAAAAGTGTTTAATATCTAGTGCTTCAAAAGTGTTGTTCATCGTAATACTTTCTGTTGCAATATATCACATGACAAACTTTTTTTATCGTGACAGTCTTACTGCCAGTCTGGTCTATGCAGCCACTATCACACACAATACACAAATACAGGCAAAGTGGGAGCAATGTTTTGCTTAGGGACACAACAATACCATGGACTACTGAAATTCTTAGCGTGGCAACAGTTCTTTTGTCTCACAGCAAGAACAGCCCTGGCTCAATTCCAATGTTGTGAGGTTGCATGTTCTCTCTGTGTTTGGGCAGGTCAGCTTAGTTTTGCTCCATAAACCTAAAGCTAATCTAGTGCACGCAGAGCCTGCCAAAAATGTGGAGAAAGTGAATCAAATAGAATCTACTGAAATATTAAGTGGAATAATTGATATTGGTATTTGGAAAACAGGGGTGGGATTTAATGTTTTCTTCTTCCCACTCCTTTTTGAGCTTAAATGAGAAAAAAAAAAAAAGTGAAATGTACATTACATTTACTGGACACTCATATACTATTTCTTGTGTGCATTAGTCTGCTCAAAATAAATGAAATAAATGAAAGTGTCAGCATTATGCCTCATTATTCTTACAATGTTTTTCTCTTCTTCACACTTGCACTTTTCACACCAGATAAGACAAATAACAACTGTGACAGCCAAACAAAAACCTTTGCAAATGTTTTTTACATGGACAGGGCTGTTGCGATTGCACCGGCCATCTGTCCTAAGCTCTGTAATGACCCACGCGGTGACGCACACAGGCTCCACGGCTCACGCTCAGATCTGACCAGAGACAGAACAAGTGTTTTCATTCACAGCCTCCATCTCCCCCATCACGGTGGCTCTGGTCCTCTCACTCTCCCCTTTAAGAGCCAATCCAGAACCAATCTACCCTCTCTACTCTAGTCTATCTACTTTGGTTTTTATTACGCCTTTATCTGAAGTTGTCATTATATCTCTGGCAGGGCTGAATGGTTTTGTAAAAATACCTAACTGTGCTTTTTCTGACAAGTATAGTACGATACGGTTTGATTTTTGATTTAAAGGGGCATCATGCAGCTTTTCTGGTGTGAGGTCAGTCACCTGCTTGTCTCCACGAAAACGGAATAGCTCATTGCTCATGCAAATATGTTACACATTTCTATATCCGTGGACACAAGCAGGTGAGGCCATCCTGTCAAATTACAGGTCGGATCTGTGGAGAGGCAACCCCGCTCACAGTAAGAATGTAATTGTACAATTGTAGCAGATTTAATTAAAGAATTATATTTACCACTTTATGTTTACCACTTTATCTCCCTTGGTAGCTCTTTAAAACAGCGTAAGTCTTCTATATACTTCTTCTTTTGTTGTGATGCTGAAATACTGAATTGTAATTTGCGTTGGGCTTGTCAAATGAATGTGTATGAGAGAAGAATGCCAAACTTGTTCAAACTAACTTGGGAAAATAGCTTATTGTACTAGAATTACAAAATCAGACTAAGTGACAGTGAAATGCTCCAAAATACTGCATTTTATTTTGACTGGTGGCCTGTTGATTACATCCATGGTTAATATCTGTGTAATCCCTCAGTTGTCCAGGTATGATCCATAGTAAAAGAAAGTTGTATATTACTACTAATAATAATAACAACTCTATTTTTACTCAGTCTAAGGTTTGGCAATCTTCAGTTATTGCACTTGTACTGATCTATGGCTTAAAAACAAAACATATGGTTTTCAGCTTCCTGTTATATGCAATATTTGGATGGCTTTCTCATTCAAAAGATTGTTAATCGCTATGGTAACGGTCCTAATTTTTTTCATGATTCTGAAACCCACGGATATTATAAGTCCTTGAAATGACTTTGTGAAAACCACTTTACATCATTATTCTAAATTGTTGATGCCGTGGGAACAGTGGGTACCTTAATATGTCCATTAGCTATATACCCACTGTGTTGTCTCTACCCGTCTCTCTCCTAAAAACATGAGGGTCAGTTTTATTGGCCCTAACAGAAGCACTTAGGAGCCTTATCTGGCCCGGGTCTGTTCACATCAGACCAGGTAAATATTTGACCAGTGCAAAGAGGCAGCTGCTCCACTCTGAGACCAAAGCAAAGGAGAAACAATAGTGACAAGATCAGTGTAAGCACAGTTTATAAGTTTGTAAAATTCACAAATAAAAAAGTATGTTGCCCAAAAACTTAACGTTTTAACACTTATAATAACTACACCTTAATTAGCCTTAATAAAGCATGAAAAAGACCATTCATAATGATCAAACAACCTAATTAATATCATAACCCTGACTCCTAACCCCTTCATTAAAGGTCCTGTATTATGCAAAATTGACTCTGTGAGCTTTAAGCTTTGTTAGAATGTTGTTACCTCATCAAAAACATCCTTGGAGTTGTGTTTTGTTTCATTCACACATGTTTGAGCAATCCTGCATTATTAGGCGGTCTACATTTCCAAAGCTCAAAGCTCTGTTCCACCTTGTGATGTCATGAAGAAGTAGTTTTCAAGTTAACAGCTAACTTTTACCTTTTGTTCAGTAGAGACTGGCAATCCCGGGGCTGAAATTATTCAAATGATTCTAGTGAAGGTGTATGGAGTTTAAAAACACAGTGGAGCACTTCCTGTATTACCACATGACATCACAAAGTGGAACAGAGTGTTTTCAGTTTGAGAGAAGAACTCAGCCTAAATATGCAGGGTTTGTGTGTTAAATATGTGTGAATGAAATAAAACACAACTCCAGGTATGTTTGAGATGAGGAAACAACATTATAACTTAGATTAAAAAAAAAAAGAAAGTGTAATATGGGCCCTTTACATAGTTACTAACCCTGAATCCTTTTTTCTTTTTTTTGGTTCATAATGAATAAAACTTGAATGGAATTTGTTCATGCTTTATTGAGGCTAATTACAGTGTAGTTATTATAAAGTGGGACCCATAAACCACTTCAAACTAATTACTTGCTTTGGTGAGTGAGGTTGACTGATAAAAACAGTGTTAGCATATCCTATTTGTAGATCCCGACTCTGGAAAACTTGTGACACATTAGTGACACACTGAAGTAAATCAAAATGGTTAACATTAGGTTTTGTGAAGAGTTTTGGGATTGTGTCGTCATATACAATTTTCTGTTAGCCTAATGTTAAACCAATGGAGATTTTAAAATGTGGAATTCACTGTTATTTACTGAAGCTAATTCTAAAGTTAGCATTCAGTATTCAGTATTCAGTATTCAGTATTCAGTATTCAGTATTCAGTATTCCCAGCTGTTTATCGGGTTGTTCCGCGGCTCTTTTTGTTTAATTTTTACATAGTTATTCATCTTTGATCAGCTTTCAGTCCCAAACTCTATTATAACCTGTATAATGACATTTAAAGTGTGTTTTATTCCCACCACCTTTTCTCTTTTATATTAATAATAATGGCATGTTACAGCAGGCGAGCTGTTTAAAATGGATACAGGGCAATGTTTAAAGCTCATTATTTTTATTGAGGAGTTGTTCTGAAGTGAAAAAACAACTGTCTGGGCTTGTCTGTGGGATTGCACTTAAAGTTAAAGATAATGTTAGCTTTATTTACATAGTGTGTGATGGGTTTCTTAAGCTAACAACTTGTAGAAAGACTTTTAAGGGGCCAATTATTCAGTCTGTCTGAAGGAAACATGACAGACGACAACGGGATGCACTGCCGTGTGGAGTTAAAATATGGAAGTAGCCTTTTTATTTTTTTTTAATTTTGCAGTTGTGCAGAAACTCAGGCTTTATTTCAAAATTAGCTCGACTCTCTTAACATTTGATATGGTATGGTCCACTACTTACTCGTTTTGGTTTTATTGCTAAAAAATACCTTGAAAAACATGCATGTTTACTGTGAGTGGGGTCCTGTATGAACACAGATCTGACATGTAACATAACGCCACCAGCTTGTCCCCATGGAGACGCCATATTGTGGAGCATTCCAGGCAGACAAAGCAATAACATCTCCGTGGAGACAACAGAAATGTTAGTACACCTTTAATAAACAATCTTACTTTGCGCCACCATTTTTCGCCACAGAAGTATTGTTATTCACATAGTCATCTTAGTTCATGGTGTTGTACTTTCAAAAACAGACATTGCAAACACGTATCTGTATATAGCATAGTCGTCTTAAGATTCTTTATAATATGTTGTTTTCCTCATCCCAGGGTCTCAAGTATTGTGAAAACA
The DNA here is from genome assembly GCA_000787095.1 of Periophthalmodon schlosseri. Classification (NCBI taxonomy): domain Eukaryota; kingdom Metazoa; phylum Chordata; class Actinopteri; order Gobiiformes; family Gobiidae; genus Periophthalmodon; species Periophthalmodon schlosseri. Next base: position 114,976 of record KN470209.1, read on the forward strand.
CCATTTAAAGCTGCCAGTAGCTTACATGATTTTATAACCAATACCACACATGCAGCGTCAGTGTGTGAAAACAGGAAGCCATAATAGTAATAGTTTAGCAGAGCAGCTGGGATGTGTCGCCAGTTTATTTCCCAGGTGTATACATTACTTGAGTAATACTCTGCAATTAAATGTGATTTGGCACGCTCCGGAGCAGAGACACTTGTAGCACTTGGACACTCGACACAAACAACATCCAATCAACAGTTTCTCACGGAGCTGTGTCCTGATTACATCTCCAAACCCGTAGAAGACGTTTATTTTGATTTTTGGTGACAAATAGACAACCTAAACAGGGGCAGGGACCTCAGAGGCAGTGCACAGAGCACAGGGTCAGAACAGGCATGGGCAGCCCAAGGCAATATATTAGAGCGACACTATCCATGGGTGGAGGAGTGAAATCTAGCACAGTGGCCATAGCAGTTAACAGTTCAAACAGATTATATATTTTGAACGGGTTAAAGTCCTCATGATGTCACCTATAAACAGGAAGCTGAAATAGGAGCGTACACAGGTCGAGGTCGAATGTTTTGAGTTCCAATTTGTAAATTCACACTGAAATACCTGGCAATCCCAGAATTCCTACTTAAAAACTCAGGCAACATTTCAGAACTTTGAGATCTGACAGTTAAAATATTGATAGCACTTGTGTTATTTTCCTTTAGTTACTCCCTGCTGTTCACCTGCTTCTGTGAACCTGTTCCTGCAGTGGTTGAGCACCTGCAGTTATTTGTGCGCTGTTATGCTAATGGGTAAATGGGGCTAGTGTCAACAAAAGCAAAAAATCACTCTCAAATGTTTATTTGAAAGAAACAAATGCAATAACAATGTTTAGGTCAATAAATTGACCAACATTTTGGCAGGTTTGAGCACTTTCCTCATTTGTATTGCTATTTTTAAGTTGTGTTGTACATATACTGTGAAGTAGTGGTCAGTGTATTTTCCGACTTGACGAGGTCCGAGCATAAATGGAACACAGCATTAATCCATAAGACAAGAACATATTGTGGTCCCTCTCAGCACCCGTCAACAAATGTCCATCAAAACATCTCCTCTGTCACTGCAATGTGATAGTGCATAATATTGATATAAAGTGTTACAATTACAAGTAAATGCATCTTATGTCAGTGTATAATGCTCATATAAGCAGCTTATGGTGCATATAGAAAATGCATTATTTTTGACCTGACTTAAAGAATGACAACAGCAGTTGCCATAGCGATTAACAATTTAACACAAAACAATATGATCTGATATGTTTTCAAATCATTGTGCTCTTGAGGCAATACCTGCTGGCCTCCATGGACATGTTATTGCTTTGCCTGAAATGTTTCATAATATAACGCTGACTTATCTATCTCCATGGAGACAAGCAGGTAAATCCACCAGGCACAGTTACAAGTCAGATCTGTGGAGCACATACAGTTAGTATGCATGGTTTTCAAGCTATTTTGAAGCAATTAAAACCCCACAACAAGATTAAAGTAGAAGATCAATGTCATACTGTGAAACATTCCAAGCTAAATTTGAACATCCTCATGAAGACAAGCAGGTGCCGGACCCTTCATCAGAAACGTGGCAAAGTGCACCTTTAACTATCTGACCTTCAAAAATGCAGTAAAACTAAAATACACTCAAAAAAGCCAAAAATGAAAAATCTAACATTTTATCTGTGCATCTAAACCATTCAAAATATATGAATATTTCTTTATTTAAATCACAGAAGGTGCAGGGACCAAACCATTCCCCCCAGTGAACTTAGACTGAATTATCTTCACATCTTTTACAGTGTTTTTATGTGTGTTTTGATGTTTCGCCTGTTGCTCGAAGACTAAACCTGGTCCTATCTATCGCCATGGTGATGATGCAGCATCGTGGACCGTCCCTGAGGCAATGGAGAGTCTGTGCTGCCATAGAAACTGCCACGCTGCTCCCTATAGAGGACATACAGAAAGAAAGAGGGAGGGAGAGAAACGAGAGAGAGGGGGAGACAGAGGAAGGGAGAGAGGGAGGAAAGGGCGGAAAAAAGAGACAGAGAGACAGTGAGAGAGAGATACAGAGAGAGCGGGAGAAAGAGAGAATGCGAGCTGGAGAGATGGAGAGAAAGATGGAGATACAGAGAGAGGGAAAGAAAGAGGGAGAGAAAGAGAATGTGAAGGAGAGAACAGGAGAGAGATAAAGAAAATGAATGAAAGAGAGCAAGAGAAAGAGGGAA
>KN470210.1:0-13215 GCA_000787095.1 Periophthalmodon schlosseri
CTCTGCTCCTTCTGACCCTCTCCTCTGGATTCTGGCTTGTCTAGACCCACCTCTGAGCATGGCCCTCTTAGTGTGGCTGTTTGATAGAGCAGTGTTAATCCCACATCCGGAGCTCTTCCTGTCCTTATCACAGTCTGAGAGGGACTTCCTCCAGCTCAGATAAAACAGGAGCCTGCAACACACAAGAGACACTGTGTGGAGACCAACCAGGACTAAACCAGGGCTAAACCAGGATTTGTCCAGGACTAAACCAGAAACATGTTTAAATTTGACTAGTTTTTTTAATGGACAGATTAAGTCCTGGTTTACATTTTTGTTGGTGGTTTGTCATATTTGCGGTCATTAAAATGGTGCTTCAAAAGTGCACTCTGTTCTGCGCTAAATTTTACAGTAAGACCGTCACTCCATCTCTCTCTCTCCTTCTCTTTTTTCCCTCTGTCTCCGCTTCTTTCTCTCCTGTCACTGTCTCTCTCTCTCCTACACTCTCTTCTTCTCGCTTCCTCTCTCTATCTATCTTATTGCCTTTCTCCCCTTCTGTCCTTCTCTCACACTACTCCCCCCTTCTCTCTCCCTCCCCATCTTTCTTTCATCCCCCTACTCACTCTTTGTCTCTCTATTTTTCTCTCTCTCTCTCTCTCCCTCTCTGTCTCTCCTTCTGTCCGTCTCTCTCTCTCTCTCTCTCTACCCCCCTCTTCCCTCTCCCTCTTTCTCTCGTCCCTCCCTCCCTCTGTCCCTGACTCTTCTCCTCAGCTGTTCTTGTAAAATTTACTGCTGTATAATTCCTGGAGTGAATGGATTCTGCGCGGTTCTCGGACACAGGAAGTAGACCATGCCCAGAGTGCTGTGATGAATGATAGAGGAATGGATGAGTGATATTCAAAACCAGAGGACGCGGTTAAAGGGGAAGTGGTTCTGACCCCAAACACAAATAAACCTGACCTTTAAGAGCCCACTGACTGCAGATGTCCACCCAGTTACACAATACAACCTTATGAGGAATGGTTCAATGGACAGAAAGCTATTGCTGGGTTTCAGATGAAATCACAACATTCTATAAGCCAATAATACAGATGGGGGCAGCTAAAATAACAATTGTAATAATCAAGATTTTTTATTTTTTTATTTATGTTTTTATTTTTTTTTGCAATTCAATGAGTTCTAGGATCTAGCCAAAAATAGAAATGGTAAATGGCTTTCGAAAGCAAAGTACGATGTAATCAGTAGGGAAAACTGACGCTTGCCCCGGATCTGGGACATCATCACATAGAATCTGAAAATCACAGGTCAGCGGTGCAATCCCAGCTCTGACCTGTTTGTAATGTTGTGTCCTTAGTTAAGACACTTCACCCATCTTGATTGTGATAGGGTGACCATCTGTCACTTTTTTGTTTGCCCTGCACAACCACGTGGGCCACTTGTCCCACTTATTTAGAGAATGTTCTTGTTTTTCATTGAATTGTATGAAATGTTACATTTACGCAGAAAACATTATATATTTTTTCTCTTTTTGGGTGTGCTGGCTTTCACGGTAGTGGTATTAGTGCCTTCTGCTATTCCATCTCTCCTGTATTACACAAAATGGATTATTGTGAGCTTTAAGACACAATATAATTCTGGTACCTCATCAAAAACACACCTGGAGCTGCGTTTTGTTTCATTCACACATGTTTGAGTAACCCTTTATTATAAGTCTGTCTACATCTCCAAAGCTCAAAATGCTCTGTTCCACCTTGTGTTGTCATGAGGCCGTAGTTTTCAAGTTAACAGCTCCTTTTACCTCTAGTTCAGTAGAGATTGGCAATTCCTGGAAAGGTGCACTTCCTGTATTACCACATGACATCACAAGGTAGAACAGAGTGTTTTCTGTTTGAGAGAAGAACTCAGCCTAAATGTGCAGGGTTTGTGTGTTAAACATGTGTGAATGAAACAAAAGACAACTCCAGGTCTGTTTTTGATGAGGAAACAACATTAGAACATAGATCAGAAAATAGAGAAATATGGGCCTTTCAAGCTGCATTACGTAACTTTTCTTTTCTGGTTTCAGGGTCTGCCGCCTGTTTGTCTCTGTGTATATGTTATTGTTTTGACATGAATGTTTCACAGTATGGCATTAAATGTATCTATCTAGCATATATTTCATTACAATTTCCATTTTATTGTAACAAAATCTTCAAAAGCATTCATTCTTAATGTGAGTGGGGTCGCCTCTCCACAAATCTGATCTGTAACCTTACCCCGTGGTGTCACCTGCTTGTCTTCATGGAGATGGATACGTTTAATGCCATACTGTGGAAAATTCAAAACAAAGCAATCACATCTCCATGGAAACATGACTCAAAAATGCAATACAACACTGATGGTGAAGAGGAGGAGATGGAGAGGCTGAGGAGGCTGAGGGTTCTGCTGCCGCGGTGGAGATGAAGGAGGCTTGATGACAGAGTGTATGACACAGTGTACATATGGTTTGCGATCACAGGTGGAGTGGCAATTGAATAGGAGAGTTAGCGTTAGCCTCGAAACATCACAAACTATGAAAAACCAGAGTTGTTTTGGCAACTGACAACCGCTCGACCACACGGCAACATCAGAGCCTCATTAGGAAACTTTAAAGGGCCAACATTACGCTATTTTCTGATCTATGTTATAATGTTGTTTCCTCATCGCAAACATACCTGGAGTTTTGTTCTGTTTTATTCACATGTTTAACACAAAAACCATGCACATTTAGGCTGAGTTCTTCTCTCAAATAGAAAACACTCTGTTCTACCTTGTGATGTCGTGGTAATACAGGAAGTGCTCCACTGTGTTTCCAAACTCAATACACCTTCACTAGAATCATTTGGATAATTTCAGCTCTGAAACTGCCAATCTCTTCTAAACAAAGCCACAACATGACATCACAAGATGGAATAGAGCATTTTGAGCTTTGGAGAATTTGATAGACTAATAATAAACGATTACTCAAACATGTGTGAATGAAACAAAACACAACTCCGGGTATGTTTTTGAGGAGGTAACAGCATTATAACATGGCTTAAAGCTCACATGAGTCAATTTTGCGTAATATAGGACCTTTAAAAGATAATTTAATAAAACTATTTTATTTTGTTTTGTTTTGATAGAACATCAGTACCAGGCAGTGTGCGCAGCTATTCTAAACACATCACTTTTTGATGGGTCTATTATTGCCAAGAAATAATAACTGAAATGCAGCAGACATTCAAATTTTTGCGAAAATCTCCTCGAGTTCCCCCGTCCACATAGTTTATGATGAGGTTTGTACCATGCAGAGCCCCACAGAGCGATCCAAATATCAGCGCTGGAGTTACACACAGTGCTGGCCTTGAGCGACTCATTAAAGACTCTTACAGCGCTGTGTTTTATGACAGAGGAAACGGTTTTGTTCTGAACAGAACTTACAGAATTTACTTTGTTGATGTTCACGTGACTCAATCTCTCTGTGCGTTAAAAGTCCTATATTACACGAAATGGACTCTTGTGAGCTTTAAGTCATATTATAATGCTGTTACCTCATCAAAAATATACCTAAAGTTGTGTTTTGTTTCATTCACACATGTTTGAGTAATCCTTTATTATTAGTCTGTCTACATCACCAAAGCTCAAAATGCTCTGTTCCACCTTGTGATGTCATGAAGTGGTAGTTTTCAAGTTAACAGCTACTAACAGTTTCTAATTGTAGAAAATATAGTCTGTCATTGGAGGAATAAAACTGCACTCAAAGATGTGATGTGACAATCAGGTGACAATACTTCATTTATTTATTTATTAATTTTTTAAGAGTAGTTAAATAAATGCAAGATTTGTTTAATGCCAAACCATGGAACATAACAGGGCAAAGTAAAGAAAAGTTACAGTGAGTGTAAGTCGAATAGGAAAGAATATCTGTATTTGGCGGCAAATCTACGAGGGCCGTAAGGTAAATTGCAATCGAATCAAAATTGCAATTTGAAGAAATGTAATTAGCAAATCGCAAAGGTGAACAAAATATCCTGTTTTAGATCTGTACAAACATGTTCCGTGTTCAGTTCATATTTCAGTATTTTTGTCAACACTCCTGGATGCATTTAAAATGAAACTTGGAACAGACTCCTATTATTAAAACAATCAAATCTAATCACAATTGCAGTCTTTGTCAGAAAAATCTCAATTATATACACAACATATTTGATTTGCTCTGCCATGATCCTCAGTATGTAATATTTTTTATTTTTTGATTTAAAAAGTGTGTTTGGTTTGAGAAGAGGGGGGCAGGTTGTTATCAGAGCGGAGAGCCCTTGAGAGGCGCTAACGAAGCGGAACAAACGCAAACTCAAACATCCTCCACTGGGTCACAACACCAAAACATCTGCAAAACATTTATCTGAAATGATCCAACAGAGAGGAAGAGAGGAGGGGAGGAGGAGAAAGGAGATGAAGAGGGAGGAGAGGAAAAGAGGTGGAGAGGAGACAGGAGACACGAGAGGAGGAAAGAGGGGAGCACGAGAAGAGGAGAGAAGTAGAGAAAAGAGAAGCCAAAGCGAGAGGAGGGGAGGAGACAGGAGGTGGAGAGAGGAGGAGAGGAGACGAGGAGAGGAGGGGCGAGAGGAGGTGAGGAGAGAGGGGGGAGAGGAGGAGACAGGAGAAGGTGGAGAGAGGAGAGGAGGACAGGGGATGAGAAGAGAGATGAGGAGAGAGAAGAGGAGGAGAGAGGAGATGAGGAGAGAGGAGACAGGAGGGGAGAAAGGAGAGGAGGCTAGAAGAGAGGATTTGTTGTTGTTGTTGTGTCCTTGGGCAATACCCCACACCCATTTTGAATATGTCAAAATATAATTTTGCCGTGGTGTAATTACTGGACTCATTTTGGCCCATCTCTCTAGAGTTTTGGTCATCTTTATGTGTCGGACCAAACCTGGGCATTTTGAGGCCTGTGGGCCACATTTGGCCCTTGGTCTGTTCTATTTCAGTTATAATATAATAATTATAATTCATTATTATAGCATAGTACAGTTGCTCTCAAACTTTTCACAGCAAGTACAACCAAAGAAAAGATTTGGCTTTTCGAGTACCACCACATCTAAGTAGGTACATAACAGCTCTATTCCAGGTCTAATCCAGGGCAAAACCAGCTCCAGAAGTGGACCACATCATTGCAGTTATAAACAAGAAATGATCCAAAGGAGTAAAGTGGGTAAAATGAACTCTGAATTAGACAAACCCACAAACGGAAGAGCTGTCCTAGTGCCACCTAAAGGAGCTTGTGCATCAACAGTGGTACATGTACCACAGTTTGAGAAACATTTGCGTAGTATATATGGCCCACTGGAAAATATAATGGCCCACTCCAGTGTTGGACATAAGACCCCTGTGAGTCCACTGTGCTGCTGTGATGGGATCCTGTGTGTGCTGTTAGCTTCACAAACACAGATAACCATCTGCAGCTTCACACTTCCAGTAACTGCTCCCTCAAACACTTTATTTCAGTCCAATATTCCAGCCTTGTCCCCTGGATATTTCTGTCATGAATAAATCTGTGTTTCTCATATTCAAAGGCTGTTTGTTTGCACAGATGAGTTCAAATGTGTCAGTGTTTGTGTTCACATACAAGTGTCTCTGATGTAGGATGCAGGGGTCAAAAATAGGACTGCAGTGGCATTAAACCAAAATGTCTAAAAAGAATAAACTATTTATGTATATTCATAAATATTCTAAATTTAGAAGCCTTCAGTCTGCATGTTGTCACAATACTAAAATTTCAAATACCAAGGAATAGACTCGATACTCAACGCCAATTCAGATACCACAATAAAAATTTAAAACACTCACACAAACACAAACTTTCTTTAGACAATAGAATGTGATTTTCAACATTAAATCACAATACACTCTTTTATATCTATGTAATCCTCAGTCGTCCAGGTACGTTCCATAGTTCTCTCTGTGTCTTATACTTGTTCTGATACAGCTCAAGATCATTCTAAAGCTATTCAGGAAAGGTTCATTTCTGTCTTGTGAATGTGACTTTTTTAGTATCGATACCTGCTCAAATGAGTATTTAGTTGCGATACTAGTTTTAGTATCGATTAGTATCTGATTAATTTAACTCAATATGAGTAAATTGTGATCAAGGCAACCTAAGGCTGCTTTAGTTCTGCTAAAGCAGAACTACAACATGACTAACATGGACCTGACTCCTCCAGTCTGCCTCACAGCTCCTTCCTCTGAATCATATTTTGTATCCGCTGCTCAATCTCACGTCTCTGCTAAATTCCTCAACTGTCCAAATATGTCTGAGGATGGATTTGACCCTGACTCACTCTGCACTCACTCTTTATCCTTTCCTCTTTCTCCACTCTTCCTCCTTTCATCCTTCTCCTCCTGCCTTTATCCTCTGCTCCTCTGCTCAAGTTAACAGCTACTTTTTTACCTTTTTTTCAGTAGAGATTAGCAAATTCAGGTCTGAAATAATCCAAATGATTCTAATAAAGGTGTATGGAGTGAAGACTGTATTACCACGTGACATCACAAGGTGGAACAGAGTGTTCTCTGTCTGAGAGAACTCAGCCTAAATATGCAGGGTTTGTGTGTCAAACATGTGTGAATGAAACAAAACACAACTCCAGGTCTGTTTTTAATAAGGAAACAACATTATAACATAGATCAGAAAATAGCGTAATATGTCTCCTTTAAGTAAAAGTACAGATACAGAGGTAAAAAGGTACTCAAGTAGCACATGAAAAATCTACTTAAGTATTTAAGTACCTGTTTAGATACAGAGTAAAAAGGTACTCAAGTAGCACATGAAAAATCTACTTAAGTATTTAAGTACCTGTTTAAAAATGTACTTTAAGAGTAATAAGTAAAAGTATTTCACACAAGTGTTGTTAATTAAGTGTTTAATGTTGTGATATTGATTTAAAAATTATACATATTTTGATCTTTCTTAATTTTTCTTATGAATTTTGTGTATTTATTTTTGTTTGCTCAAAGCCAAAGCTTGAACTCGAAAACTTTAATCAGGATGTTACCACAAACATGGTAAAAATAACCCTTCAAATCATATGAAAAGTACTTTTTACTTTTCAGTCCAGTTCAAAAAAGTAGTGGAGTAGAAAGTACAGATACCTGCTTTCAAATATAGTGAAGTAAAAGTAAAAATTATCTACTTTAAAATGTGCTTAAGTAAAGTACAGATACCTGCTTTCAAATATAGTGAAGTAAAAGTAAAAATTATCTACTTTAAAATGTGCTTAAGTAAAGTACAGATACCTAAAAATTCTACTTAAGTACAGTACTTTACTACTTGTACTTTGTTCCCTTCCACCACTGGTCTTAGTCTATTTTGACAATATTTGGTCTATTTAAAGTTTGTCATTTATTGGTAAAGGTACAAAGGTCCTAATTCAGACTTTTGAGCCCTGGTTTAGTCAAGTGATGTGACGTTTGTCGAGTCGGCTCAATTTGAATCATTTCAGTCAAATCTGAACCTTAGTCATTTCTCTCTGTGATTAGTTTGATGTTAAAATGAGTTATCACATTGGCTTTTGTCCAATAAATAAATATACAAAGAGCCAGCCTTTTGAACGGATCCAAAAGATTCAGCTTCCATAAAAGAGCAGAAAGTCCCAGTTTCTGATCTGACTTGATCCTGATATGGATGTGATTTTGATCAGGTTTACATCTCAGACTTAAACTTAGACTTAAACGAGCTCTCTCCTTCCCCCTCTCCCCCTGTTTTCTGTCAGTATTTATGGTTTGAGTTAAAGGGTTAGTCACATGATCTCTGTCCACACTCACTCAGAGGGAGCACAAGAACGTTGTAAAACTGTCACTGCTCCATTCTGTCGTCAGCAGCAGTTTAACACACGTGCAACCCACTGCCTGAGACATGGGCACACGAGGTCTGCTACTCAGGTTAGAGTTACTCCTCTCTGCATTTGACCCATTCCCTCACAAATAACATTCAAAATAATTAAAATACCAAAAATAGCAAAAGACTCAAGTAAGTTACAGATTTGCAGATTTGAGCACGTACAAGTTAAAATAAAACATAGGGTTATACATTCACGTGTGTGGGTTGCTTGTGACACTCGGAGGACCCCCAGCTGTGTCAGAATTTCCAATATGGCTCCCAGGGACATAACCCCGGGGTCAAAGGTGAAAGTTCAGCACATTTACACTGCCCTCCCTCTCCTCCATGAAGCACAATGAGGTATTCAGCCTGGATCTAACCTCAACATTCACGTTTACATAGGTTTATTTGATCGGTCTACAGTTCTTGTCAACACTGATGAAACGTGACTTGTGAGAAAAAATATATAAATAAAAACGCGCCAACAATAAAATTAAAATGGAGTTACTGGAAGATTATTGATGATTTTGTGATGATTTTGTGTCTGATAATTATAGGCCCTTGGGATATTTCTTTTAATTGAGTAAAAAAAAAGCTGGCTTTGCTTAATTAGGAGCAGGAGATGTTGTTTTTTTGTTTTTTTTTATCTATAGTTTGCTGATGTTGTCAACATTCCCTGGAGGGTGAAGCTAACTAGAGGCATTGCTCTGTCTGAAGCTCTGTTACTTCAGTTAGACTTTAATCTGAGTCGTAAAGAACTGACTCAGCTGGAACTAGGTGACCTGATTTTGTACTGTTAAAGTCCCTCACAGTCACTCTGACCTTTTTGTTGAAAATCAAACACCTAACTGGTGCCATAAACGCTTGTATTGATCTCAGGCTCCTTGTTGTTTAAATCCATTTGTATTTTTTCATGAATTTTCAAACATAGTAAAATCTTCAGGCTAGAAACCTACAATGAAACAATATATTGCAATTGGAAATAAGTCTAATCTATATTTTTGTTCATAATGAAAAGACTAAACCAGGTCTAAACCAAGTCTAACCTTAAACCAGGTCTAACCCAGATCTAAACCTGGTTTACCTGGGTCTATTCCAGGTCTAAACCCAAACTGTTACTAAATCATTGGTATGTGCACAGTGGGTGGCCAGAAGATTGTGTCATCTTGGAAATATATTATGATTTAAAGAACAAACAAAATGCCACAAAAATGTATCAGTCATTACTTAATTTTTAGTTGGTTTCCTAAAAGCCACACTCCTCCGCACACAGGAACCCATCTCCTGCTCTGAAACACTCAGAGCTTCCTGTTTTTCCTGAAGTGCTAATGAGATTTGGCCTGTGGTCCTGCTGTAATCGGAAGTATCCGGAGCTGCGGTCCCGGGCTGAAACCGGAGCTCCATCCAAAATATTCTCTCTCCCAAATGTGGTTGGACCCTAGCAGCTGGGGCCCATCCACTGCAGAGGAGTTACATCACAGATACAGTCCTCTGAGACGTTTGTTTTTGAATGGAATCATGCATTTAATAAAGGAAGTGTTTTTAGAAGTTTATTGGGTAACTTGGTGGCTGTGCGGGATCAGATGTCATCAGAGGTGGGTCAAGTAGCCAAAAATGTTTACTCAAGTAAGAGTAACAATACTTCAAAATAATATTACTCAATTAGAAGTACAAAATAATGGTCCAAGAAATGACTCAAGTAAGAGTAAAAATGTATTTGGGAAAAGTTATACTCAAGTAAGAGTAACTGTTAGAACGTAACATCTGATTTATAATTTGAAATGAATGTAATTAGAAGTAGAACACAATGAATAATGCAAAAAAAAATAAAATAAAATAAAATAAACTGCTATATAAGGTTAGACACAAAAATGAGAAAAACTGAATAAAATATGAAGGAGTGGTGCAAGAAAGACACATTTTTAAATAATTTAATATTGTCAACAAACAGCTTTTGTCACTTGACTGGAAAGAGTAACCAAAACTTTTACTCAAGTAGGAGTGCAAGTATGCTGCTAGAAAAGTACTCTGAAAAGTACAATTTCTTTAAAAAGTTACACACGTAAATGTAACTGAGTAATACCCACCTCTAGCTGTTATTGCTTTGCTTATAAAGTTCCACAGTCTGGTGGTGCTGCTTGTCTCTATGGAGATATATGTAAGTTTATTGCCATGATCTAGAACTTAAAGCTTCTTCATGCTTTTCAACTTGATTGCCATTGTTTTTAGCTTCATACAAACTTCTTCCTCTTCAGTGGGTCAGCAGATGCAAACCTTGCGCCCTCTGTAGGCATTTTTGACAATTACTAAAAAGATTCGGAGCTGAGATGTTTTGTGAGAACAAATGAATATTTTTAAAAGATGGAGGACAAAAAGAAACAGTTCCAATCATTTAATATTTATGCATGAAGTTTTTGTCTATATGCTTTACCTGCTCTTTGTCAATTATAGCACTCAATGAAATCTGCTCTGTGAAGTACAGTGTTATCAGATTGTCACTCCAGTAAATGTACTCAAGTAAATGTAACTAGTACTAGGCACTGCTGTCAGTGTCGTTATTGTGCAGGGGCTGGTGATGTGTAGGCGATTTTGTGCTGCCACTTCCCGGACAGGAGAGAGTTAGTGCTGACCCTGATGGTTCCTGTCCCGTTAGCCTGTTATGCTAATCTGCCAGCCCTTGTTAAACGCTGCAGGAGGAGAGGAAATGCACCGTGAAAACCTATAGCTCCGTCCGGGGGTGGGCAGGGGCCAGAGGGGAGGGGACGGAGGGGGGCGAGAGAGGGACCAGGGCGGATACAGGAAGCAAACACGGCATGTTTTTATCCCACTGAACAAACTATGAGGAGCTCATTCAGCTTTCGCATAATCAGCCGGAGAACCACAAAATAAAACATGAACATGAACAACTTTTACATTATTTAAAACGTTTAGTTAACGGTGAAGAAGTCATAATTTGCCTATTTGATTTGACCATTTAATCTGGGGACACCAACAGATAATGTTCATGAAATGTTAAAAAAAAAATCTAATAAAATTACAGATACACTACCTTAAAAGCACTGCACCTGATTTATACCGTCTTAAAAATGTGAAAAACATAACTAGTTCATTTTAAACTGTTTGCAGCTGTCTAAACTTTCACCACATTCCTAGCATCCATTTACACTATTGACCACAATGCATTTATGAGCTCTTTTCACAACTTTCAGAGGCCACAGCCAACAACTAGCATACACTTTCTGGTTTGTGACGAATACAAACAGACAGCACACAGTGACTGTATACAATACAATACAAGTACAATATATCTCAGTCGGGCTGCATGATTTGGGAAAAATAATAGTGTGGTTTTTCTGAGAAGCACTGCAGTTGCAATTAGATTTGTGATTTTCAATACAGGATTCTGTTCAAAGTTCATATTTTAAATGCATCCAGAAGAATTGACAAAAAGATTAAATTATGAACTGACAAACTAATAAGAACCACATTTCAGAACATGTTTGTACAGATCTAAACTACAGGGTTTTTTTTGGTTTATGGACGAAATTATGGCACTTTTGATTTGCTAATTATGTCCATACAAATTGTAATATTGATTTGATTTTGATTAATCTTACAGCGATATATTGGGAAAAACTTATTTTACTTTATTACATTAAAAACGGGGTAGGCTACATTTCCTTTAAGACAAGACAAGACAACATGACAAGACCTAAAACAATTCAAACTCCCTCATGTTGAACTCCTGGGTCCTTTAGTTTAGCCCACTACTGTGATGAGACCCTCCCTCCTCCTTTGGCCCGGACGTTCAGAGGAAGTAGTGGACCAGTATTTTGTTCTGTGTCTCTTGTTGTGGTGAGTTTGTGGTCGCTGCTGCAGACAGATTTTCCGCTGGGATGCACCGCTTCTATGGCACAGACACTGGTCCAGATCCGGATCCAGGACGGACTTCCTGCTTAAACCAGCACTAAACCAAGACCCTTCCTCTAGAGACTAGCCTGCTGCTGCTGCTGTAACCAACAGAGTGGTGATGAATAAATGCACCAGGAAATACACTGAGCCCTCACTCACATAATGGGTATTGGTTAAAAAAATACATATATTCCAAATAATCTCACCCCATCATCCTTTCATTTCAGCTATGTGCCCTTTTCGTACCATCTCCACCACAGCAGCAGAACAACCATCAGCCTCTTCATCTTCTCCTCTTCACCACCAGTGTCTTGGATCTAGGCCAAAAGAAAGTATTTTCCCAAAAGTCTGCTCTCTCTTCATGGCAACTCTGGCATTACTGCCTTTGGCGTCCTACCGCCAAAGTTTATAAATTAATTAAATTACTCATTAATTGCACATTACTATATCTAATAGAGTATATATTTCTGGCGCTGGCACGCCACCGCTGCCATGGGGCTGGCTGACTCTGTCTGCACGGCTTTTCTAACCTCCTTTATCAAACCTAGACTAGCGAGGCTCAGGGAGCAGTGAGTTACATCCAGTGTTGGTCAATGTTTTTGACCATGTCCAGTATATTGTCCTGTGTGTGGCAGATAGCCTCATTAGCCTAATTAGCCAGGTTAGCCTGGTTAGCTCAGAGCCAGCCTGTCTGCCTCCCTCTGTCCTAGGACTCTTGAGGGTTTGGGGGAGAGATGGGGATAAAGTGTGGACCGCTAATTCACTGTGGCATTTCAAACGTTTGGCTGCACTGCTGTGCTCAGTGAGGTCCATCTTTTGAATACCCATTTTGGTTTAGTCCTGGTTTAGTCCTAGTTCTCCGTCACAGTAAGAAGGCATGTAATTACAACCAATCACAGCACAGTTGTCTGACCGCCCTGCGAGAACAAAGTTCTTCTCAGCTGATGTGTCAAGAACAAGCTGCCAGAACTGCACAACAGGAGCTGGAAGAACAAAAGAGCAAGAACAAGCACTTGCTTCTTATGGAGTATGAATTAGCCAACAACTAGCATGCTAACAGCATACTTTCTGGTTTGCGTATAATAAAACTCTTTATAATCAAATGCAGCCACCAGCTGTCTCATTTTGACCCTAAGAGACAAAACAAAATCACAAAGAGGCGGTACAGCCCCTTTAAATAACTCATTAGTTGTGATTAACCCAATTAGTTGTTTTAGCCTCGTTTGGAGCTTGTTCAGTCATGGTGTGGTCCCGGTTTAGACCAAGTTTAGTCCTGGTTCAGTCTCATTTTCTCTCTGTGTTTTGTGGTAAATCACTATTGCTGAATCCCTTGACGACATCTGGGATTTCAACTTGCCCTCCTCAGACTTACACAGGCCCATCTGGGTCTGGGGACGGTCCCTGGGGTCCAGGGTTCATGTCCGGGGGGTATGGGAGGGTTTGGGGGGGAGGGA
>KN470210.1:25112-44766 GCA_000787095.1 Periophthalmodon schlosseri
AGCTATTAAAGCGTAATTACGCACATATGTTGGTGTGATTGTACTGTTATATGAACACTAGGTCTGTTAATTTAGCTTTCAATAGAAATCTTAAGTACCCTGGTCCAAAGGGGATTTCTGGCCCCCGTGTCGCTGTGGACTGGGCTGGGGAGGGAGCTCTGGCGTGGAGTGACGCACTGTAATAAGCCATTCCACGGACCACGGGCAGTGACTTTAGAGACTAGGGCACTAACGGGGGAAGAGAAGAGTTTATTTTATTCTTTGCAGTAAGAGTCTAGAGAGGGATACTGTCAGGCCGCTGACACGGGCTTTGGACTCAGGTTTAGCGCATGTCGAGGGCAGGAGAGGGAGGGGGCACAGAGGCACAGCGCGGGGAGGCGGGGGAGCGTTCACCGGATCAGGCCTAGCAGTAGCGCCGACTGGACTGTCTCCATCCGCTTTCAAAAAACTGGATTTAGACCCAGTCCGAGGCCAAAATGAGGGCGTCCGGGCTCGTGTTAGCGCTGGCCCACACCGGAATGGTAAGCTTCTCTCGTCGTTTCCCGCGCCATGTGCTGTTTTGGTGCGTAATTTTGGCTTTGTTTGATGCACGGCTCTGCGTCGTTTGCATTGAGGGAAAATACCCAAAGGCTCTGGTCTGCTGTCAGTCACAACGTGCCCTGAACCTGGACCTGTTCTGTGTTGTTAGCCTTTATGTATGTCCTATATATGTAGCCAACTGCTCCAACACGTGCACGCGCTTCAACACATGCACGCGCTGGTCCATTTTGCACACCGGCACATCGCTTTGACTTTCGCATTGTAAATAATCGTGATGAAATCTCCTTTGGCAGAATGTAAGCACTTCTGTTGTTGACCTCATGCAGACGTCGCTCGATGCGATCTCTATCTCATCGTAGGCTACCTGGCTTTACGCACATTTTTCCTCTTTGCACGATGTTCACCACAGTAACCCTCACCAGGTACACAAAAAGCTGTTTACGTTACAGATGTGGGCTAAACGTGAACGTAGCTATAAATGTGGTGGTGATACCTTAACTTTGAAGCAGCGTTAGGACTTGGGGCTTGTCTCATGACACAGTTACAGTGGTTGCAGTTACAACACGGGCTGTAACCAGGTGAATGTAGCCCATCAGTAACAGCAACATATTAAGGACATAGTGTATTTACGAAACATAGAGTACATCATGGACTGATATTTATGAAAAGACAGCACTTATGCCAATTGTAGGTGATCACGTTTCCTATTAAAGGGACTATAAAATTGCTCAGAAAGTACAGGCTGTGACCAGCAGGGGGAGTATAACGCTTTCGCGAAGTGTATAATATGAAAAAGTAAAATTGGTCAGCAAACACGATAAACTAAATTAGGTTATTTTGTCTTGCATTTACCAAAAAGGCATAGGCTTATAGCCGGCATTAAAGGTGCACTACCCTTTACCTGTGCTCCACAATATTAATTCAGTTGTGTTTTATTATTATTAGTATTATTATATACTTAAAAATACCTTGAAATACATGCGCTGTGAAGGGGGTTGCCTCTCCATAGATCTGACCAGCAAGTTTGCCTAGTGGCGTCACCAGTCTCCATGGAGATATGACAACAATCTCCATGGAAACAAGCATGAAAAGTTACATAGTGCACCTTTAATGATAATGATCATGCAAGAAAAAGAAACATGAAACAATTTTACGTATTTAATGTTCATTTCTCTTAATGCTGTTGTTTGGGCTGCAATATCACAAGTGGTCACAGGTGGCGTTACCTTGTTTTATGTTACAATTTCTCTCTGTTTCAGGATGAACCGACACCAGAATGAGTGGGTCGTTCCCTCTCCGTCACCTCTCCGTCATGTCGGCCACCTCCTCCATCAAACACACACGTGTCTATGGCTTCTCTAAAAGGGACAGCTCGCCTTCCCCCTCCCCAGCCACCTCCTCCTACAGCCCTCTGCGTAGACTGCAGCATCTAACCAGCAGGGTCAGCCAGCCCGATTCACTCCAACCGACACAAGAAACGGATCAAAACTGGGAGTGGTCCAGAAATAAGGAAACTAAAGCTGACAGTAAATGCAATTGGATTGATTGTCATAGCAGGAAGTCTTCTAAAATCCAGGATAAGGATGATGCTTTTGAGAGTTCTTCTTCTGGACATAATCAAAATGATATGCCAATTGGGAATAATCAAAACAAAGATGGCGTGTCGGATAAAAACAACTGCTTTTCAGGTCCTCCCAGCCCAGCTTTTTCCCTCGATAGCAATAGTCCTTTTGCTAACGGATTCCTACATTTTGAGTCTTCGCTATTTGAGGACGATGATGAGGAAGGTAGCAATAAACCGCCAAACATCGAGGAAGAGAGAGACTTGGGGGACAATAGAGAAACTTTGACCCCTGCTCTGGATGTAAGTGATGTAAATAGAGAGTGTAACATGGAAGGGGGTGAGGCTGAGAGGTCAGCTAAGGTCGTGACGCGTTCACAGTCATCGGGCCAGCGCCGGAGATACTGGGACGGCTCAGACGACGAGTGGGAGAGTGACACGGAGCTGTTCCTGTTCGCAGACAGTCCCCTCAGAAATGCATTGGTGAGTTTGGGTTTGACTCTTACCGTGAAATAAGAGAATTTCTTGAAGTCACTAAGCTCTTCACAACTATAAGAGCATTCAGAGGCCATGGTAATGCTAAAAACAACTAGCATGCTAACAGCACATGCTAACAGCGCATGCTTGTGGAGGATAAAAGCACTCTTATTAGATGCAGACAGTGTCTTATGTTAGACCCTAAGAGTTGCTTTTACAATATATCTGTTCAAGGGAAACAAATTTTACTATTTACTATTTATTGCATTAAAAATAAAGCACCTTTAAATAGTACTGTAAAAGTAGTTTGTAAGAATATGTGTTTCTAAAGCTACCATCTGTAATTAGACTGGGCGGCCTGGTCCTCTTCTCACATAACACCACTAGATGCTACCTACATTAATGCTGTCTGATAGTGTGACAGCTCTGGCCTGATAGAAGAAGGCCAGAGGTCACAGGTGAGCCTGAATAAAGACTAGGTAAGGGGAGGGAAATCTACTGGTAAAAAAAATCTAACATACAAATGGTACATTTAAGCTGGTAAATACTTGTATAATCGTGATTATTCAGGTCGCAATATATAATCATATTTCAAATCAAACTAAAAGTGATAATTGTGAGAATAATGCTAATCACAGACCAAAGGAGTGATAATCTATAGACAGTGTGAATGAAAGCATAAATGATTTCACTGTTGTTTGATCACGATAGCAATATTCATGAATAATTGTAAAACTGTGATTTCACTCTAATTGTAACACTAAAAAGGGACATCATTACATCCATAATTGTGTAACAATACAGTTATGGTTAACAACAAAAAGTATATCTTTTTGTTTCTACAAAACTATGAAGATTTATACAAATCAACTCACCAGCAATGTCTGTATTGTTGTGTGTACTGTCAAGTATGATGCAATGTGCTCATGTAATGCTTTTTGCAACCTTTATGTTGACTTCACACAACGTTATAACTTTCTAGAATATCCTTAAGCCCGCCACACACTACAGAATAATTTGCCCTATTTAGGACCCTGATTTCTCCCCGACTTCAGGTAGGCGTGACCCGATTTTGGATCCTCGTATGTGATTTTTAAGATACAGCGCTCCTCGTGTGTGGTGTCCGAGCAACTCTGAGCTGCTCTGTCATATCGTAACTTTGTAACCACAAAACATTGCCACAGCAACAGCCAATAAAATAGAGCATCTGGGGCAAACAGTGAAATACACAAAGGCGCAAGATACAAACTCAGGAAATGAAAAAAAATATTTCAAGATGATTTTATTACTCACCTCTTGTAAAGTTGTTAAACTGCAGCATCCATATTATCCATTTTAATGTGTTCTCCGCAAGTAATGACACCCAGTTCACAAAACAGCACTATTAATCCAGTTCGAAGCGTTGTTTAAAAAGTAAAAAAGATGAGAGTAGTTCCTCATATGTGTCTGTTTACATCCATGCAATGTGGAGTGAGGTTGCTGCTGCAGATTAACGATAGTGATTCTACTTCCTGTGTCATTTATCGCCAGCCTTCTGTGCATTAAAAAGCATTTATCTGGTCTACTGCACCACATTTCACAAATAATAATGATGCAGTTTTGACTTGCATCTAAACTAGAAGTGCAATGCTCTGATATTTTGAACACTTTAGTGCTCACAGCTTTTAGCCTGTGGTGCACGGTCTCTTCCGTTGCCATACACACTGCAGTCTTTGCACTTGGAATTGTATTTAAAATTGAATATGATTTTCTTTGTGTCTGTGGTCTTCGACATGTTTAAAAATCGTTTAAGACTGAAAAATCCTGTAGTGTGTGGCGGGCTTCAGTTCAAAATTGAGGTGGGGAACAAGTCAGAATTCTATGGTGGAATTTGCTGTTTAACTGTCAGATTGCAGATATTTGACGTGGTTTATGGTGAATATGTAATTACTGGGACGTAATTACTATCTATACAAGAAAAAAACGGCACAAAGTTAAACTTTTTGTCTATCAGCATAAATAATCAAATGACATTTGTTTACATTTTTGTTGACACTTGTTTCGTATATTGTCCAAAATAATCAGAGTAAACTTTGCAGAAATCTGGTGAATCACATAAATGATAACTGTTTTTTCACCATCAGAGCACTCAGAGTAAGTCGCTGGCCCCGGTAAAGTACTTTGAAGGAGAGGTGGTCTGGGCAAAGCTAAGCAGACGCCCCTGGTGGCCATGTGAGGTCACTGCAGATCCCAGTCAGGGATGTTACCACAAGGAGAAAGGTGGGTCTCAAAATCAACACTTATTATATTAATAACAGTATATTTATTTATTCTATGCCAAGCAATGCTTGGCTCTTGTTTTACGTTAACTTAGGTTTGATGTCCACTATTTTCACCATATTTTGTGTGTTTGTCCCAGAGCCGAGTGACCGTCCCTGCCGCCTGTACCATATTCGTACCTTTGGGGAAAACGCAGAGGAATCGTGGCTTGAGGATAAATTCATCCACATTTTTCATGGAGGGTTTCAGTTTGAGCACCTGCACCGAAGCAAAGGGAAGCACAAAGACAAGAACAAGAAGAACACTGTAAGGACTATGGGTCTTTCTGTTTTACCAGTAGTGTAATTTATGTATAAATGTAGTACTTAAATTGATGTGAATATATCAGGTTGAATCCTCTACTCATGTAATATTTGTACAGCTGTGTTAAGGGCTAATGCTAATAACAAGTCATTATTCTTATATAGCTCCTCAGTGACCTCTCGATTTAACTTGCCTGCCCATTTCAGATTGCCAAGCGCTTCTTGGACTCTTGGAGCTCCTCTGTTGCTGAGGCTGAAGCTCTTTTGGAACAGAGATCCAACATGGCGTCCTCCTTCCTCTCCGCCCTCGATGACCTCCCTCCACACAGGTCTCATTCGCCAGAACTTGAAGCACTTCCCGCCTCTTCTGAGCTTTTTCATACAGACACATCGCACCTGAATATCGGATCTATAACACCTCTGAATGAGTCTTCTCTCACAAACAAAACAAGCACTTTAATTAAGATTGCAGGAAAGAAAAAGTCTAAAAGTAAATTGAAAACAATTACAGCTAACTCTTTGGAACATGACAGTGGAGAATGTCCATATTGTGATCTAGACTCTGTCCCTAAGATCCTCTGTCCGAAAGCACTTGAACGCCACTCAAAATCGAAAACTTCAATTTCCACAGACCCTCAAATGTCCACACAAGACAAAGAAGTGAAAATGCATCAACCAGAAGTCCACACCGGGCTTTGGTTCAGCAAATCTAGCAAAGACCGGCGTCCAAAAACATTACCAGATCGAACTCTTTTTAGTAAAGTCTCGAAAAAGAAAAACTCCTCTTTTGTGGCCTCAAAAAAGATTGTCAAAGATTGTGCTTTTTCCTCAAATCTGTCTTTTGGTTTTGGTGAACAGGCAGACAAAAGTAAACCAAATGAAAATGTAACTCTTGAACTCCCAGCGCAGCTAAAAGACAAAATTGAGGAGACTTTTAGTGCTAAGAAACACGTGGGAGACAGACTTGAAAGCTCTGTTGATAATACATCTTCAAGCAACACTAAAATGGACAAGTTTTTGAATGAGAATAGATTTTCAGATACTAATAATGTAACAAACCCAATTAAAACAGTTGCAAGTCAAGAAAAGCTAGCAATGGAGCCTAAAACAAAGATAGGCCTAGAAGCAAACTCCAGTAGCAACACTGACATCTCTTTGGGCGTTAATAAGGAGTTAGTAACTAGCACAAGGACTAACTTGGTTAATAAATCGAAAAGCAGTCAAAATAAGAATACTAAAAAATCATGTGGCCTTTCTGAGCAAAATATAATTTCACCACTTCCAGAGGATAATCTAATACCTGGAATAATTTTAGATGATTCAAATCCATTGATAAAACTAATGAAAGAGGCAGCATTACTGTCAAAAAATAAAATTCCATTTGTAAAATTAACACGTGAGAAGATTCTAGCTGATTCAAAGCAAAGTTCTGAGGAAACTGTTTGCATAGACGATCAATCAAAACCAATGAAAGATCTTCATGGGTCAGTCATAGGATTGGAAACAAAAGCGAGCAACATCAAGAAGGGAAAATATAAAAAGTCTAAGAGCAAGAAGCAAAAAGTTGGACGTCCATCAAAGAAGAAAAGTAAGGTTTTACTACAAAATAATCAGGAAAATTCAGGAGAGTTGGTTAACCAGAAAGAGACAAAGCTAACTTCTGCTAACGATATTAAAGAAACTGTGGAGCAATGTTTGGAAAAGCTGAATCCGAATAATGGTGAAGTGAAGTCAGATGAAATTACAAGCAAATTAGAAGTGAAAGAAGTTAAAAAACGTGGCCGCCCTCCTAAAACCAAACAACCGTTGCCAAAACTGACTCATTTGGGATCTACATTGAGATGCATTGAAAAGTTAAGTCGTCAAGAATTGCTTAATAGTTTGAAAGAAGCAGAAGCTAACGCAGTGAAAGTGGTTGATTCTGAAGTTAAAACAGAAAAGTCTAAAAAGCAAAAAGTTGGCCGCCCAGCTAAAAACACTCCTGAAATATTGTCGAGTCAAGGTAAACATGTGTCATTTTTTGAAAGCATTGATAGTCCAGAAAAGGATATACACAAGGCAGAAGAGACAAAAAGTGCAATAGTACTAGAAGCTAAATTGGCTAAACAATCAAAAAAGTCCAAAAAGCTTAAAGTAGGTCGGCCACCTAAAACCACTTCGAAAAAGCTGTCAAAAGAAAGCAGCATTTCAGCTGTTGAGAATTCTGAACACAATCATTTAAATGTAATGAACGACCAAGAAGAGACCATCTGTCTAAACCTTCAAGAATTTGACAAGTCCGTAGTTAAAAAGCTGTCTATAGCTGGTCACCCTGCTAAAATTCCTTCTAAATCTTTGCCACTTCAGGGAGGCCAGATCTCTGAATGTATAGAGGAACTTGGTCAAACTGATTTTAACATTAGTGACCAAAGAGAGACAAAAAGCTTAACTGACCTGAATGCAAATTTATCAAAAGAATCAAGAAATATCCAGGCAACAAAGCATAAAGGTCATTCTGCTAAAATGCCTATAAAATCACTGATGGAGAAAGACACCGAGGAAAATGTTTGGGAAACTTCCCAAATTGATTTGAGGAAAAATCATGGAGAACCTGGTGTCAGTGTTGAGTTGCCTAAAAAATGCGAAAAGTCTAAAGTTGGTCACTCTGCTAAATTAACATCATTGCAGAATCAAGTCATCCAGGTGTCAGCTTTGAAGAGTGAGAGAGAATTTTGTCAAAGTAAGTTATTTCCAATTGGTGATAAAGAAGAATCTAATTTGACTATAGAATCTGAAATAGTAAAAGTTAAAAAGACTAAAGATGGCCGACCTGCGAAAGTTCCTCCAAATCGAGTTACCCAGGTGTCAACGCTGCCAAGTCTGACAGAAATTAGCCAAAATGAAATTAGTGATCACGATACAAAGAATATTGAAACTATTGATGCTAATGTGCCATCTGAAATGGCTAAAAATAGAGAGTTGAAAGAGGGACGTCCTGCAAAAATGTCTTCATTGTTGACTCAAGTTAGCAAAGGCTCAACAATAGAAAGCCAATATGATTTTAGTGATCATTCTGAAGAGACAAATTCTAACTTTGACGAATCAGAAATCAAGAAAGAATTGAAGCAGTCACTTATGGAGTTAAAAGTCAAAAGCAATGAGAAAAAGATTTCAGAAAAGCATAAAACAAGAATTGATGACCAGTTACAGAGTTACAAAGTCTCAAATGCAATGAACTTGAGCCATCAACAAGTGCTTAATACAAATAACGTTCTTTTCCAGTCGAGTAACAACCAAAGTGTTGCAAAAGTGCAAGAAAAACGTAATTTCAAAAAGTCATCTAAAAAGCTAAAAGACCGTTTTGGTAGATTTACATCACTACATCGCCTTTCCCAAGAATTAGCATCACAGTATGACAGTTCTGTGGAGGCTACCAGCGCAAATATGCTAGAACTTAACATTGCCAAGTTAAGCTTAGAAGATTCAAGGGACACATCTATATCTACTGTAAATGAAATGAAAAACGGCAAGGTTCAAAGTCTTGCTAATACCAGACAAGAACAAGTTTTGACGCATGGTAGTGAAATTGGCGACAACAGTGGTACAATTCAGTTATCTATAAGTAAACAAACAAAGCTAGATTCAGATGAAAAAGAAGGGAAATTTGATCAGTCCAAACAGCCTCTTATTAAAAAACTAAAAGTTGGTCGTCCTCCAAGAAATACCTTGTTAAATCAAAAAGGTGACGCACAAAGCGTTCTTCATTTGAGCAGTTATGAAAACTGGAAAATATCCACCAAGACACAAAATGCAGATGTTAATAAAGTTAATCTGGAAGAATTGGAAGTTACCTCTGAATGTACAATGCCAATAGTAAAAAAACTGAAGGTTGGGCACCCACCTAAAATGACCTTGGACTCACAGGTGTGCAAGGAAGGTTTTGAGGAGAAAACTAGACAAGAGTTGACAAAAAGCTCAAAGATGTCAGATCCAATGGTCCCCAAAATGAATTTAATAGATACAGAAATCACATTAGATTCAAAACATTCCCTGCCTAAGAAGCCATACATTGGTCGTTCTTCAAATTCAGAACCACCAAATCCAGATTGCGTTGCATCATTTGAAAGTGGTAAAAAATGTAAGGACCAAGATATGTCGACAAAGTCTGCAGAAAAACTGAATGCTAATGTAACTAAAGACATTGTAAAGGATTTAAAATCTTTCCCAGACACCAAACTGTCTCCAGTTAAAACGGTAAAAACCACTAGCCATGAAAAAATGATTCCAAAATCATGTTTGAATCAAGCTAGTGAGAAAACATTGGGAAGAGTTGATCAGTTGAATTATCAAGTAGTTGGCAAGACATCAGATAATAATACAAATGTTAATCTAGAAGCCTTGGAATCTCCATCTAAACATTCAGTGGTTAAGAAATGTAAAGATGGCAGCCCTGCTAAAATTGATTCATTGTCAAATCAGTCAGTCTCACTTTTAAACGAAGTTGAAAAAATGACCAGCAATGAAATGAAAAAAAAGACAAATTTACCAGAAGTTGATAACGTAAGTATGGCAGATTATGAAAGTGCCAGACCCATTGTACAGAAAAGAAAAGTTGGCCGTCCTTGTAAAATTGTAAAAGAACTATCGCCCAATCCAGCTAACCACGTGTCTACACCTAACAAAGCTGAAGATTTAAGCCACCAGAAATGTTTAACAAACAATGAAAATAAAATACATGACAACATTACACCTAAAATGAATCTTGAAGAGGCTCAAGTTGTGTCGGAAGCTATAAAAACACCAATCATTCAGAAACGTAAAGTCGGACGTCCTGCTAGAATTGTAACACAAATCTCCCAATCAGTCCCAGCTTTAGGAAATGATAGCAGATTGAATGCTCTGGGTGACTTGACTGTAAAGACCAAAATGCAGAATGATGTAGCTTCAGAAAATTTAGA
The DNA here is from genome assembly GCA_000787095.1 of Periophthalmodon schlosseri. Taxonomy (NCBI): domain Eukaryota; kingdom Metazoa; phylum Chordata; class Actinopteri; order Gobiiformes; family Gobiidae; genus Periophthalmodon; species Periophthalmodon schlosseri. The sequence continues at coordinate 35,189 of KN470210.1, forward strand.
AGAATCTCACGTCGAATCTCAACAGGTTAAGTTAAAAGTTGGCATTCCAACATCAGACACAATGTCAAATCAAGCTAGTCATGAGACTACATTTGAGACAAATGCTAAGGTTGACGCTGGTATAACTACTGTGAAATCATGCTCAGAATCTGAACATACTCTGGTTAAAAAGTTCAAAGTCGGTTCCCCAACTAAGACTACAACTGAAACTAATACAAATCTAGCTAGAGAGGTCTCTGTAACAGAAAGAGGGATTACAAAAAGTCATATTGCAGATAATAAATGTGTGAAGGTTCTCAAAGCTAATGCCAATTTGGAAGTTACTGAAATTTTGCTTGACTCCAAACAAGCGTTATTTGACAAGTATAGAGTTGTCCAGTATCCAAAAACTGAATTGCTGCCAAGTCAGAGAAGCTCAGGTTTTGAAGAAGAATGGAAAAAATATTTATCAAAAAGTGCAAGGACACATGATGACATGATGATACACATGACTAAAGAAAACCAGGAAACAGCAGAAGTCTCACCAGATTGTTTGAAAGTCAACAAACAGAAAATTGGTCATCCTCCTAGAATTTTGGAATCAGAAAATCATGCTAAGTCAGTTTCAGCCACAGAAATGACAGATGAATCAACACCAACATCCAGCTTGGATGTTGGTGTTGATAGAATTGATCAAAAGAGATCTGAAATCCCATCCATCAAGGCAACAGTGAAAAAACTGAAAGTTGGACGACCTGCTAAAATAACATCACAAATGGTGGTAGATCAAGATAGAAATGTGTCGGCGATTAAAAGTTTGGAGGAGTTAGTTAAACAACAAAATTCAAAAGATTTTACACCAACACTAGATGGTAAAATGGCAAATTTAAGAAAAGATTTTGTAGCAAGTGTAAGTCAACAAAGGACTCACACAAAAAGTCCACAGATTCTAAATGAGGAGTATTTTGAGAAATCATCACTTAGGAAAAACTTAACTGAGAAGGATTTTATGAAGTCTAGGGACCTTGACCATCAGGATACAATTGCTTTTGACGAATTGCAGAAGAAAATCATTGAACCTACCCCAACCCCAGAGTCTAATATTGAGCCACTTTTAAAGAAACTGAAGGTGAAAAAGTGTGTTATAAACCTGTCACAATCAATGAAGGGGAAGATTAATAAGGATTTTACATCTGAAAATACAGAAGATGGCAAACTGATCACAAATACTCCAGATAATAAAGAAACAGTGCTGGATGCTAAAGCTTCTATGGACAGGGAAACACAACAAATTGAGAAAACTGTTGTAGCAAATAATGATGTCAAGAAAGATCCCAGTAAATCTTCAAATCAAAAGAATAAATGTAAAAATTCAGTAGGAAATGCTAGTCAAACGATAGTCGTGGACAGCTCTGATCGGAAAAGTGTTATCAATCCAAAAGACTTAACAGATTTCTCTAAATGCAAGGACGCTAAAGCCTTTGAAAATTCCACTTGCAACTTGTTAAATTTGGAAGAAAAATGCCTTCATATAGATGGAGACATACTTGAAAATAATAGTATGTCTTCTAGTGGCGAAATCCCAACTAGCAGAAAAGATGCGCAATGTACTTCGGATGTTGAGAGTTTTGAAAATTTTGATAAACGTTTTACTGTGGATTCTCCAACTACTGAATGTACTTTGGTTGACAAATGCCAAAATATAGTGAAGAAATTGGAGGCTAAAAATGTAAATAAAACTTTACCCGAGCAGCCGGCTCATCTCCCAGCCAGCAGCAGACTTATGACACGAGCTTTTGAGGCCATGGAGGATACCGAGCAAAAGAAAGAGGCAGAGAAATCTAAAAAACATTCAAATTCACTGAAAAAAACTGCCAAAGATGCACAAAGCTCATCATGGAAACCGGAAACGAACCTGGACTTTTGTAGCGACTTGGAGTCTGTTGAAAATTACTGTAACAATAGGTTTTCTAGCCCGAGCATGTCTCCAGTCTCATCCACGTCTTCGGACGCAAACGATTTGGAGGTCGATGTAAAAAGTGAAGAAGAGGGAGTTTTAATATCCTCAACTCCTCCAGTGGACTTCATACCTCTGACGTCAAAGGTTTCGGCGAAAAAGGATGAACAAGATACGCAGACGACCTCTCCATTTTCTTTTATGACTGCTTTGAAAAATGTAGATGAGTTGTCGTTTCAGTCTGTGACCGACAAAAGCGATGGGAAGCCGGTAACATTCAAAGCGGATGCCAATTACAAGTTTAGCACTTTTCTCATGATGATAAAGGACTTGCATGACACTCGAGAGAAAGATGGGGCACCCTTAGAGCTTGAAATCGGGCCTCCGAGTGCACACATTAAAAAGGAACCAATGATTATGCCTGAAGTTGAAATTGCAAATCAAGAAACGAAAAACTTCGACAGCAAGGAAAGTCAGTCCCCAAAGAAGCTTTACCTGAAGAAGACCAGTTCGATTTGGGTCAAGAAGAAGAGTAAAGGGGGGAGATGTGGACCTGGCGTGCCTGGGATCGAGGCTCCGGTTGGGGCAGAGGATGAGGTGGACAGGGGGGTGGTGGTACATTCATCAGAAAGGCATAAAACCTGGGAGTGTGTTCAGAAGGAGGTAGAGGAGACGGGGCCAAAAGCAAACGGAGTCATCGGAGAGAAAAGGACAAGTCTGATCATCAAAATCACAGGAGACAAGAGTCAAGAAGGTAAGACTCTATCAGAGCAGTGGGTAAGGGTGGTCGATATTTACAAAAATAGATAACTTATTATATTTTCATTATATTGTACTACTATTACTTACACTCAACTTACACACACTCAACTTGAAATGGAAATGTGTTTAAAATGTGTTTTTAAAAAGATATATGGTTGAATTAAAAATCTATTATGATGTATATTTCTATTTTTCAGGACATAAGCGAATTAGAAAGCCCAGCAAGAGGCTAATCGAATGGACTGAAGAGTATGACCAGATATTTTCATCCAGAAAGAAAACCAAGAAGCCGACAACAGACAAGGTAAAGCTGAAGTCATATTACAAGACGATAGTGATATTTTGTGACTGAAATCGTATTGTCGTGTGTTAGACAGGTTCTGCAAAATGAAATATTTTTATTTATTCTTTTTTTTCTTGTTAGGACCAAATATTGCCGGTCTCAGAGCAGCCTCTATCACAAAATGTCTTTCCTGAAATGCAAACTCCGCCTCCCGAGGAACCCTCCAGAACTTCTCCATCTGAATTACAGACCCCCTGCACTGAGAACTCCAGCTCCCAGAGTGCACCACTGATCTCTGTGGATACGCTGACCCCACCCCCTGAGACTGAGCCTGCACTGACAGAGACACCAGTGAAGGACTCAGGTGAGGCAAAATACCCTTGTAAATCATGAATTTATTAAAATCTATAAACTACAGGATTTCTAGTTGTACGTTTGGATGCATACAACCAGAAAACCCTGTAGTAAAGAGGTCTCCAGTGATTGTACGTTATATTTAGTCTGTACAACCAAATACTTTCTCATGTTACAATCTTCATTGACAGAAGGCTGTTCTGTTTTGGAGAAAAAGCGAAAGAGGAAACCCACTCAGAAAATCCTGGAGTATTGTTTGGAAGCAGAGGCCGCTCCATCACTCAAGAAAAAGGTACAACTACAATTGTCATTTAATATAAGTGGGGAGCTATCCTATGCATATGTTTAAAAACACTGTTTGTTCAGTGTAAAATTTTCACCTTAATTTTTTTTTTAATTCAATAGTTTCTTTAGTACAATATGTTTTTCTTTATTTTTACAGGTTAAGGCAGTCAGGACTTACTTAAATCCACCTCCACAGTCTGGTAAGTTATTTTCAAAAAATGTTTTGTTTGTAGTATTTGTGGAAAATGTATGGGGTCAAAGTAAAACAGTGTACATACTTGTCCCTTTAGGGATGTTAACTTTAGCTCTCAGTTGCTTTTAGATTTTATTTTTCTTTATTTCTCTTATTTTAGAATTTTTGAGATTTAAAGTTAGAAGTCTGTTTTCTGCAATATCTTAAATAGAGTTCTATTTTTTTCATAAATAACCCATAGATCCTCAGTCTCTGAAGAAGTTGAAGCAACTGATCATCTCCACCACCTGTCTGTCTCCACCGGACCCTGCAGCGCCCCCTGCAGTTCAGACCAGTCCTACTCCAGACCAGGGCCCCGGCTCTAGTCCTGGTTTAGACCCAGATGTGGATGAACCTAAACCAGAAGAGGACACTTCAGAGGATTTTGAACTTTCTCTGCCCCTCGATCCACAAGGTCATGAGGAGCAGGAGGTAAGACACTGCCGTTTATATTAGTCCTCACACTGTGACAAATGCCAGCTCACGTATGCCCCTGCTCAATATCTACACATAAATGACAGAATAATATAATAAAAGCAGATGAAAGAAAATACTGGTTGCAAAAAAAAAATAAAAAAATAATAATAATAACAATAATAATAATAATAATTGTTGACATGCCCAAGAAGGTGATAAAAAGTAAAAACATTTCAGCTCACACACACTTTTTATGAGGAAAATATATTACAAATGTGTTACTTTGTTAACAAACAAGAAAACAGGGCTATTATAGATATAGAAAATTGGTCAGCACTAGAATATATCTGAAAAAAATGCAGCGGTATAAAAAAAGTTGTGAAAAGGGGTGGCAAAGGATAGTGCTTTTTTTAATGGTACACACAGGTGAATAATATTTTAAAAGTATAATGTAATTCTGTGTGTTGTGACAGATGGACATGTGTCTGGACCAGAGTGACCTGCTCCTGGATGAGGCTGCTTTAGCTCAGAGGAAAATCATCGGAGACAGAGGAGGACCCGCCTCCATGAAGGAGAACATCTGCCAGGTCAAAATTTACCTATTACCTACAATTAAATACATGTATATGCAAATGAGCCTGTCGCAATAATTTAGTTTAGAGAGGAACAATATATATTTTGTAGCTCAAGGTTTTCAGTAATTTGAAGGTGTTTTTGTGGTCGCAGGTGTGTGAGAAGACTGGTGAGCTGCTGCTGTGTGAGGGCCAGTGTTGTGGAGCCTTCCATCTGGCCTGCATTTCTTTAGCTCAGGCTCCAAAGGGCAAGTTCATCTGCCCCGAGTGCAAATCAGGTACAAATACTGTGACTTATGTCTCCATCCTGACAGCACAAAGATTCAGTGAGGTGATTTTTAAAAATGTATAATTCTGAACTTGCTCATTTTAGAGTTTGTAGTGGTCCAAACATATTCTTTATTATTCACCACCACATTCAGAGGCCAAGAGTTTTTCTGTCACTGTAGCAACAACTAGGATGCTAACAGCGTACCAGTCATTACTTCCTGGTTTGCAGCCGACCATAACGCTTTGTAATTAGTGAGGCTGCCATAGGCCACTCCAGCCACCAACAACACTCATGCACACACAAGTGCCTTGCCTAAGGGCACAAACATTTTTTGCCACTGGCACCCACTGTGGCACCTGGTATTCCCAGCAGTCTCCCATCCAAATATTAACCAGCCCTGATTAGCTTCTTAAATTTGATCAGGATATTTGACCACAATATAATTTATGGAGAGAAAATGTTGCTATATTGATTATTAAAACCCTATATAATAGTCAGTGTCATCAAAAGTTCCGTTGTGGTTGTATTGGTTGTAATTACAAACCTTCAGTGCACTTGTAACTGTCTCTCCTGGTATAAATTGATGTATGTGCTGTTTTTCCCTGTCAGGTGTCCACACGTGTTTTGTGTGCAAGAAGCGCGGAGAGGATGTGCGGCGCTGCATGATTCCTGTCTGTGGGAAGTTTTATCACGGTGAATGTATCGCTGCCTTCGGTCTGACCGCGCCCACGGTCAACCGCGGCTTCAGATGCTCCATCCACGCCTGCCTCACCTGCCACCTCAGCAACCCCAACAGCAGCAACCTGTCCAAAGGTGAGAGGCAACCAGACACAAGTTTGCCAAAAAGTCCTATCAAATTATGCTAAACGTACTTTTTATGTTTCATTCCTCATCAAAACAGATCTGGAGTTGTGTTTTGTTTTAGTCATACATGTTAAATGGTCCTGCGTATCCATGGGTTTCAAGGAGAAAAAAAGCAAACAACAACAAACAAAATCTTTTGAATGAGCAAAAGTAGTCAAAATGGTTCCTCTGAAAAAGGAAGCTGAAACCCAAGAATATGCCCTCCCAAAAGGCTAATGTTGAAAGTCCTCCAAGTCCATGGAGAGAATGGACAAGTTCTCTAGCATTTAAGTAACTTTTGCGACACAGTGACCCACCCACAATTTGAACTGTCACAATTAGCAAAGACTAAGTAACAAAATATCCTGTCTTATTGTGTATAAAACCCATTAATCCTGTAGATAAGAGATGTACAAACATGTTCTGAAACTCATGTTTTTTTTGTATTAGTTAAGCAATTCATTTAATTCATTTTTCAGTCTTCCCTCAAATATTCTATCCTCTGAACGTGTTTAAAATGTGAAATCTGAACTTTTAAAACAGAAATTGCTTATTTAATTACAATGCTTTCCAAAAAAATCACAATTACATAGTTTTCCAAATTCTTTTTTTTAATCTTAACCCAGATACTACTTCTTTGCTGTTCTGTGATTGGCTGACTGACTCCTTACTTCCCCCTATAGGTCGTTTGGTGCGATGTGTTCGCTGTCCCGTCGCGTATCATGCCACTGACCTGTGCATGGCGGCCGGCTGCAGAGTCCTCTCCTCTAACAGCATCCTCTGCCCCAACCACTTCACCCCAAGGAAGGGAGTCAAGAACCACGAGCACGTCAATGTGAGCTGGTGCTTCGTCTGCACTGAAGGTAAAATCAAATCTAAGCAAACACACAGGCTATGTTCACTCTGCAGGTTATGTGGCCCAGTTCGGATTTTTTGTTTGTATCCGATTTTTTTATGTAGTCGTTCACATTACAACAAAAATGGGACTGCTATTCATCCCTAATGTAAACGGAACGCACAACGTCACACAACGTCACACAACGTTACACAACATCACACAACGTCACACAATGTCACACACAGCGCGTTGTGTTTGCAGAAGTAAACATGGCCCGGATTTGTCTCAGTCCTGGCGCATTTCTGGCTATTTCAAGTTATTTGAGCAACCGGAGCCAACATTTAATTGAGTGATTTTGCAAACATATCAAGAAGGAAGAGGACAAGGACTTTGGTTATGGCAGTCTGTGGGGCCCTTTCTGCCATTTCCATTTTGAGGAGTGTGTGGGTGAGGAGTCAGAGCTGTGGGACACTGATGTGAGCTGCTGTGAGCTTCACTGACACAAACTTTTTTAATAACTTTCAGATGAACAGGAGAACATTTGCCTACGTACGTGATCGCCTTTCCCCAAATCTTGCGCCAAAACACTATTTTCATGTCTATGGATGACGTGTAAGTCGCATGAATGCAACATGAGCTTTCAGACTGCAGTTATATCAGATACATATCGGATTTATGACCACATATGAATGAGGCCTGGGTTGGATTTGAAAAAAGTCGTAATTGAGCTCTTCACACTGACATGAAAAAATCAGATACAGTGTATTAGTGTGAACGTAGCCATAGATTGCTAGTTTTCTGATAACATCACAACATTATATAAGCTTCTAATGTAGAGATGGGGGCCTGGAAAATACTATTGTTTGTCAAGATGCAGTTTTTGTTTTTCTAATTACGAAACTTTAAGGAGAGGGCTGTGCAATATAGTGGTAAAATGTGAATCGCGATCTCATCCCTGTGACAATTGCCAGCTGCAGTCCCTGATTTTATCCTTGTTAATGAGCCAATGTAGTTTTTACCCTATAGAGAATATTGTAAAAGCAGTATTTTGTGACAACATCAGATGACTGCACGCTGACTCCATCTAAATGTAAAATATTTAATTGATCACAAACCCAAGAGCCTAATAAAATAAATATATTTTGGGTATAAGAGCATGTCGGCTGTGCAATGGTGGTCCATCATTTTCCATGTGAAAAAGCTGTGGGGAAAAAAAGATGATAATAGCAAAGTGCCAAAGGAATTGTGAGTTAAATGGATTTAAATACTCTTTCACGGTTGGAAAATCAGGTATCCCAGCTTTAAAATTAATTATCACATCAAGCAATTATGGAATTTACTTTTAATCCTTTCTTTGCAAATAATATAAGGAAAATTGTCTCTTCCCCCCCGTCTGGGAGATTAACATCATAAGCTTGAAAGCCAATATTACTGTACAGATGTGTAATTAAACATTTGCTTCAGTAACCGTTTAATTTGTTCACAGTGCATAATGCTGATTTGTTATTATTTGTGCTCCTCTCTCCCCGGCCTGTAGGGGGCAGTCTACTGTGCTGTGAGTCCTGCCCCGCTGCCTTCCACAGAGAGTGCCTGAACATCGAAATGCCCAAAGGCTCGTGGTTCTGTAACGACTGTAAGTCCGGGAAGAAGCCCCGAATCAAGGATATTCTGTGGGTCAAAGTGGGCCGCTACAGGTCAGTGTTTACATTTATTATTTTGGTTCATTCACAGCCGTTTGAGTCGTCCTGCACTGGTGGTTTTCAGACTGTAGAATGTAATGATGTTATACTCCCATGTGGGGGCATGAGCCAGATTTACCATAACAGTGTATTTTCATTAGAAAAATCCAAAAGAATAACTCCAAAAATGTACAAATGGAATAGTAATACCTGCCCCCTCATCTTTATTATGTATTACAGGCCTACAGAGTCTTTAAAGCCCTGCCCACTCCGGAAGGCACTGGCCAATGCCTCTACATCCAAAATATTTTAGTAAAATGTACATGGACAGAGATTAGTTATAAATCACTACGCATAATCATCGTCACTTTTGCAGATACATACAAAAACAGCTTTATAAAGGCATAAGTCTGAAATGTTATTCTTATTTATATTTATTGATATTTACCATAAAAAATGGACGAACCATTTGTTTTTTTTCTGAGGCCTAAAATCAAAGTTGTATCAATATTGTGATCCATGTATCTAGATCTATATGAAATCTTGAGAAAACTGGATTGTTGCAACCGAGGTCCAGTTGTGATTGTTAAGAAGTAAGAGTACAGGCTACCTTCTACTTTTAGACTCAGTCCTTCCTCTGTGTGCTGCCCCCTGCAGGTGGTGGCCGGCAGAGGTGAGTCACCCAAAGTCAATCCCAGAGAACATCCAGAGAATGAGGCACGACGTGGGTGAGTTCCCGGTGCACTTCTTTGGCTCCAATGATTATCTGTGGACGTACCAGGCGCGAGTCTTTCCTTATATGGACGTGGATGCCAACAGCAAAGAGAAGATGGGAAAAGGAGTCGACGCCACCTACAAGAAAGGTGAGCCATGTTATATTATGCTAATTGTCAGTGTTTTTTAATATCTTTTCTTTTTAGAGGTAAGCTGTATATTTCTCAAAATAAATTAATGTGTCTTTTTTTGTATTTTTTATGTTATTGAATATAGTTTTAATGCATAGTAATATGACAAAATTCGATACTTTCTCCAACTTATTACTTAAATGCTATTTTATTTTACCCATAGATTATTTGTACTGATGACATAGATATATATATATATAT
>KN470211.1:0-33557 GCA_000787095.1 Periophthalmodon schlosseri
ATCACAAGTGTAAATACATACTGGTATACAGAATTTAGGAATCAGTACTTAATAAAATTGAAAATTGTGACACGAAAAAGACATAACAATTATAATTAAGTCGCAATGCCCTATATACTATTGCTTGCTAATTTCACACATTATGCATTGTGTCAGCCAATCTGTGCCTACGTACCCTCTGGTCACCACTACTCACTATATTGTACATACAATGGCAGAAGCACTGGCTGGAGAATGAACTGAACCATTTTCTGACTTAAGAGAGTCCAGCTCACTTTCTGATTGGTTCATTAAAGAATGTCCATGTTCTGATTGGTTGATTTTCTCCAGTTCAGTTCCTGATCCTGAGATGGTCGACCACAAGAACAATCATAACCAGACCGATAACTGCAGACAGGATCAATCTCACCATGAGCTCATTGTGGCAGCTGCTGATCTCTGCAAACAAACACACTATTAATGGAACTGTATGTAAGATTTTGATTTTAAATTTCACTAACTTGATTCTGCAGAAATCCACAATGTTTTTCAGTTCCTGTGATATTTATACTTTCTTTTTTCCTGGTAAGCAGCCATATTTGTTTTGATACAGACGGACTATGTGTGTCTCTGACTGGCTATCTACCTGTCAATCACGACGCACATCTTCATAAAGTACTGAGTGTGTTCTGGATCCTAGGCTACCCAACTGCATGATACTAATATTAATTTCACTGTATTTATACTGCATTATCTAAAACAGGACAATAGAGCTTAAAATAGATGGGACTTACTTCAAGGATGGTCCAACAGTTGCTGAACATTTCAGCAATTATTTTATAAATTCTTTGAACAAAATCACACAACAAACTTCTGGATCTATTCATTTTTTCATACCACCTGCCCCTTCTTTCAGTACTACCTTAAGTTTCTTAGTCAACTGTATTGACCAGGCTAAAACTGATAAAATTATACAATCCTCCAAAGACTACTTGGGACTTCACAGCACACTCATCAAAAAACACAAGGAGACACAACAACTATAACCCAAATTGTTAATAAATCAATCAATGAAAGTGTGTTCTCCAGTGTTTTAAACAGCAGTCATAATTGCCAATTCACAAATCTGGTAGCAAAAGTGAAATAAACAACTACAGGCCTATTAGTATATTACCTGTAGTATCAAAAATCCTGGAGAGAATAATTAAATAACAGTTAACAGAGCATTTAAACAACAATAATTTCTTGCATCCAGTGCAATTTGGCGTTCGCGGCAATCATTCCACCAAAGCTGCCTGCTGCTACCTGACAGAGAGCATTAGAGCTAGCCTGGACAGAGGGGGCACAGTGGGAGCTGTGTTTCTAGACCTACGAAAGGCCTTTGATACAGTAAACCACTCTGTCCTCCTGTCCAAGCTCTCTTGGTACCATCTTTCCATGGATGCATTGTATTCGGTAAAGTCATATCTCTCCGATCGGGTACAGTGTGTAAGAACAAACAATTCAATGTCCTCTTTGCAGCCGTGCACAACAGGGGTCCTACAAGGGTCAATACTGGGACCCCTGTTGTTCAGCATTTATATCAATGACCTCCCAGACGTGTGCAAAGATGTTGACATCATCATGTATGCAGATGATGCTGTTATCTACACATATGGAAGGGATGCGCAGCAAGTGGCCACCACATTATCCTCAGCTATGGATAAAATTGGTAATTGGCTCCAATCTTCATGTCTGACACTAAATATTAATAAAACAGTCAACATGTATTTGACCAAAACTAACAAAATTAAAGACATGCCCAACATCTTCATTAATGGAGTAAAAAATGAATATTGTAACAAAGACAAAATACATAGGGGTTAATTTGGACCAGACTTTGTCTTTCAAAAAGCATATTAAAAAAAAGTACGCAACTCAATCCAATACAACATCTCTTCCCTAAGACACATGAGGAACAGCCCGGCTGGTCTCAGGCCAATGAGAGCGCGCTCAAGTCTCTCAGATCCAGTTATAATCAGGCAGTAAAGGCACTTGATAAAATACTCTTTGGTATCACCACTGTAATATCCTACGTAAATACAAAATGCTCAGTTTCGAGAATTGAATTCTGTATTCAAATCTAAGAAACTTATTCAAAATTCTTAATAATGCAGCTCCACCTCCATTGAAAACATTTATTAAACTCTGTTCCGAACAAACTCCCCAGTCCCCTTGGTCCTCTGTGAACCGAAATTGCATAGTTCCAAAAACATCCTCGGCCTTTTCATTTCAAACCATCAGGCAGTGGAATCAGCTTCCAGACAGTCTGAAATTGTTTGTAGATTTGAATAATTTTACTAGAAATTACTAGAAACATGTTAGATAATCAAGTGTGTCGACATGAGTCTAGTTAATGTGTACTGTTCTGTATTCACTGTAAAAACTTGCACATAGCGGTTTTTAATATCTGTATGAACTGTAGTAAACATAAAATATATTGGCCATGGTGACATTTTATTGTATTTTTCTGCTAATGTTAATGATGAACTGATAGTCTTATAATGTAATTGTAGTGAAATGTGTATTTTTAATGTGTGTTCACCTGCCCAGGAACTGCAGATGGAATGTAGCAGTAGCTAAATCTGGTACAGATCATCTTTACTTTTGTAAGATTACCTACCATGTGGGTAAAGAATTTGTACATGGTCCCTGACAAATAAAGAATAAAGAAAGAAAGAAATAGCTGACATTTACCTTCGTTCTTCAGACATAGCTGGTTGGGGTCAAAATTCATGTTCTGTTTCTCCACTGGGTTTTGTGCTTCACAGATATATATGCTGGTTTCACCGAGCCCTACCTCCAAAGGGAGAGAAAGCCTGGCTAACTCAACGCTGGATATGTTTTTGAGTTGGACTGTCCCTCTGAACCAGGACAGGCTCAGGTTTCTGCTGTTTTTAGTAGAGCACTCGATTAGGAGCGGCTGGCACCCTCCAGGATGTAATTTTACAGTGTTGATTGAGGGTGTAGAGAGCGGATCTGAAAAATAAAGACTTCCATAAAGACTTAATTCATAATGAACAAATTGTTTACTAAGCATGATTCAGGCTTAGTAACTACCTAATTACAAGCCCATTTCCGTGTATTTGAGCTAAATTTGTGTTGCCCAAGTACAGACATATTGTATAGCTGCTCTTGAGGTCAAAATCAGTCCGGTGTGTGCGGTCTGCAACTAACTAGAAAGTCTTTTATTGTTCGATAATCAGGAGCATGCCAGTTGTTGTCAGTTAGAGGAAAAACTTCGCATTGGTCTCTCAAAGTTGTGAAAAGCACTTATAAACTCATCACGGTGAATAATTACAATTCTTGGAATGCATAGGGTAAGTGAGGAATAATTTTGGACCAAAAATGTTAAAAATTCTAGTAGTAGTACTAGTAGTAGTACTAGTTCGGTTTTTTATGTTTTTGAGACAGTAAAAATTAAGGAACTGTGTCTTTAAACTAAAGGGTTAGGGTAGTTATTAAGTGTTATCAATAAATTAAATGTGAAGTTAATTGTATAGGTTTTACACATTGCAGTGCTACTGCTGTGGCTCAAGTGCAAACTGTTGTTGTGTCTTAATGCAAGACACTTCACACACATTGTCTAGTGTCTGTGTAATCCCTCAATTGTCCAGGTATGATCTAATGATCTATAAGAAAAGAAAATCCATGTGGGTTCTTCAGTTCTGGTCAGTTTGCTGGTGGATACTGCCTGAACCTAACACACCTGTTGTTTACAGTTTCTGTTTGTTAGCTAGGACTATTGAACTTCATCTTCAGATCTAAATCAAAACAAGGAAAACAATAGTGAAAGCCAATATGCTAACATGTGTGAAAGCACACATTAGGGTCCTGAATGATTATGCTAACTATGACTCAGGCACAGTTCAGACAGATATAAGGCAGTGTCCACCAGTCTGACCAGAACTGAAGAAGCAGCTTAGATGAGCAGCGAAACATCTTCACTCTAAAACTTTTGTCCAGTTGATAGAATTGAATGTTCTCTTGCATTGTCTAGTGTGAATGCGGTGTGTGTGTATGTTTTGGTGGTTGGGGGGGCCAATGGCGCAGATTGACAGCCTCGCTTCAGTGTGTGTATGTTTGGTGGTTGGGGGGGCCAATGGCGCAGATTGACAGCCTCGCTTCAGTTTTCAGTCTACACCAGGGCAGCTGTGGCTACAATAGTAATAAATCACTAAATAAGACTTATGTATTATAGAGGAAGACCAACATGAAGTTAAATATTGTGTGGGAAGACAGTGCAAAGGAGAGAGTCACAAGGAACATATTGATTTCTTACTGTAGACTGTGAGTTTGAATAACTTCTTTGAGATGAATGATCCGATGCATTGCTGCAGGTAGAGTCCTGTATCATTCACAGTCAGGTTGGACAGGGTCAGGTCTCCAGTCTCGTTGTCCAAATTAAGTCTGCTCTGAAACTGATCCAAGACCGGGATTCGAACTTGAGAAGAACTTACTTTGGCGATCATTATGTATTGGTCAGATGGTCCAAAAGTCCATAAAATTTGCTCATTTGGACTGAAAGATTTTTTCCCTTTAAAAGTCACTGTGGCTCCAGCTTTAGCATGGACCACATCCGCTTCACCGTTCGGCCACGCACAACAGCACAGAACTGAAACAGAGGAATCTAAGGTTAGATGTAGATTATTTATTATTTCACTACATGTATCCAATGCAATGCCCTTTTACAATCTGGAGCTTGCCATTGGATGTAAGGATACGACGGGCACATGCTTGAAAGTTAATCAATATTAACAATGTGCCAAAGAGTTTATGAGAGCTATGGACAAATTAGACAGATTTAAACGCATTTTCGTCCTTCTGCTGTGTGAAAATCAGGTACCCCAGCTTTGATTTATTGATCCCGGAGCAGAAATTCTCCAAGTTACAAATGTGCAATACAATTTCCCAACCAAGTGTCTATGACCATATTTTGGCTGTCTAGTTTGAAGTTGGAACAGTCCCCATTTAGCTAGGACAGTTTTTTGTGTAATTATATGTGTAATTAAAAAGGAAAGTGGATTTAAATTAATATAACTCAAGAGATAATCTTGTGCTTTGTGGTGTGTTGTTGACATTTTTGAAAATACTTTTCATCACTTTCCTTCAAACCCTCCTGTCTCTGAAACAGGAAATGATCAAACCCAGAAATGCACAAAATCTAAACCCACGACCTACAACACCTGTGTGGCACTCAAAATCTTACTCATATGACTGAAACTGAATTAAAAAAATACTGTTTTAGTGTTTTAAAATAGGAAGATTTCATTTCTCTTCTACATGATCAGTTTTACATCTGAATTCACTTAATTCAAGTACAAGTAAATACATGTAGTTAATGTTTCTGGTTATGAGTAGCACAAAAACACAAAATATTTCCAGAACATGAACGATTTGCTCTGGATTTTCCCTAAAGCGTTTGTAGTCAGAATGAGGTTAAAGCCGTTTCTTTGTGGTCGTTTTTGGCCCCATTTTTTACCCTGTTGCTCCAGGAAGCATCTTGTGCCCCCGCTTACAATATTACAATGTCAAAATTTTACAGTAAACTTACGTACTGCCTGCTCTTATCTTTTGTTTTATTTTATCATAGTTTATATTATTATTCTTTGTTTAATGTTGAGCCATAACACCGAAGCAAGTTCCTAGTTTGTGAATTTTGCTCACTGAAAATCTGATAATATATGATAATACAAGTAAGTAAATACAGTAAAGTCAGTAAATACAGTAAAATACAATACAATGTAAAAAAAAAAAAAAAACCACCAACAAAAATCAAAACAAAAACAAAAACATAAACCTTACCCAGAGCCAAGAACAAAAAGCATTGTAGTTTCCGTCGGATGTCTGAATCCATTTTGTGTGTTGAAAGTTACATTTTTCCGTCTTTAAAAGTGTAAGTGAGTTGAGGATGTGAAAGTGTCTCAATAGCACCACCGAAAGGCTAGTACTGTTAATACATTACACGTCTTAAATATGGCATTTCGTCTTTGTGTTAAGTGGCTGCTCCTTAAAAACAACTTCGTAAGAATTTGTTTATTCTGTTTAGATAATGTGCATAGGTTACTTAAAGTTTTAAATGTGCAATCTTTTTTGAGGGGATGCAGTTGGTATAACAGGTAGTAGTCGCAGTAGCAGTAGTACCAGTAGTAGTAGTAGTAGTAGTAGTAGTAGTAGTAGAGCACCAGTAGTAGTAACTTGTACTAGAAGTAGTAACAGTAGTGATAGTAATGGTGGTGGCAGTAGTAGTTGTAACCACGACACTGCAGTAGTAGTCTTGTAGTATACCTTAGTAGTAGTAGACAGCAGTAGTAGACAGTAGTGGTAGTAACATACCCTCTATAACAATGACAATTAAGTACTACAAAGAAAGTACAATTATTTTGAAGTCCCAGTACTTTTTTTTTTACTTCAGTACAATTGTGTCTCTGTATAGAGCACTGCCACCTCTGCCCCTGGCCTCATGTTGTGGTTAGGTTTTGTTTTCCGTTTAGATTTTGTACACTCTTCTTCCCCATCAGACCTCCACTTCTCACTCTCTCCGTCACTTCACTTCACATTCTGCTGATCAAACAGGCAAGTAGATCTTATACCATTACATTTTATATTTTCAGCTATTTAGAGAAAACATAGCAAGAAAAAAAACAACAACTATATTAACTATATTAACTTAACTCAATTGAGATGATATTACTGTTCCACAATATGGCATTATAATCCATCTCCAATGTAGACAAACAGGTAACGCCACTAAGCCAAATTACAGGTCAGATCTGTGGAGAGGTGACTTTGTTCACAGTAAGCAATAACATCTCTATAAAGACAAGCATTTGGCAAAACCACTATCTGAAGTTACATAATGCACCTTTAATGAAGTAGACGTAATAAGATTGCTAAGATTTTTTAAAAGTTATTCCAAATGAAGCATGTTTAAAAAATAAAAAATACTAAAATGAATAAAGTTAATGCCTCTAGAACAACAATAGGAGAAGCACATAATGGTGGACTTAGCACATGGTTTAGGTTACTTCCTTTTTGAAACACAGACCTCACATGTTGAATAGCTGCACTCAAAATAGATTGATAGTACAGTCTGGGATAAAGTTGTGAATTTAGGATTGGAGTTTGGTAATATCTAGTGGCAAAGACTAAACACTGCAATTCCTCCAGTTCAGTATCATATATTCATTCTCTCTCCTCTGTACCATATATTCACTCTCCCTCCTCTGTACCATATTCACTCTCCTTCTTCTGTACCATATATTCACTCTCCCTCCATCTCAATTTGGAAACTTTATTTAGTCTATTAAATAACAATATATTTTTGTCTTTTTATAGCTACATAATGGCTACACTTGCTGCGATCCTAATCATTTTATTTGGAGCTATTTCTACACTGACCACCAATGAGATTACACCACCTCCACCATCTGTAAATTCAACCCTGGATACACTTCAAGAATCTACCAGCAACACAAAAAATATTCAGGACGTCTCCAATAATTTGCAATCTATCTACACAACTACAACATTGTCAATGCATCAAGAAAATGGCCAGGGAACCACATCTAACCATAACGCAACGATAGCACAATTGAAAAAGGAGGCTTCTACAACTTATAAATCAGTTGAGAAAGTTGTCATGACAACAGCTTTGCCAATACAAGTTGACAATGGGGATATTTCAACTACAAGCAACACAACTGGGGCTATGCATAATGTTATTAACACTATTTTGACAACATATGACACAACTTCTATAACGCCTATGCAAAACGACTCTGCGATGCCAAATCAAACAACTGCTACAGAAGAAGACAACAACATGAATGTAACTTCAAACTATGTAATTAATTCCACAACTTCTAAAACAAATGACTCAAACATTATGATTAGCATTGCGTCCAATCAAGACAGACCTGTCAATATTTCAGCTGACCCTGCAATGAAGAAAAAAACAGCAGCTTGGATTTTACCGACTCTTTTAATCATTGTGGCGCTGTCATTGGTCGCATTGTTCATTCATGCAAAATTGGAAAACCACTTGAACAACCTCAGGATTTGTTGTTTTAGAGACTGTTTGTGGGTTCAGATGTGTTCTTCTGGTTCAGAAAGACAACAACTTAATGGAAAGTTGGGTGAAGGATTGGATGAAGGAAACATTGAGGCAGAAGGTAGTGGGGGAAATGGAATTGAATGTGGTTTTGGTGGAGGAGAGGAGGGAGAGATTTGTAATGGTGCAGATAAACTAGAGGGGAATTTCAATGTAACCTTTGAGGAGACTAAACTGTAATGCATAGTAACATAACACGTTTTTATTATTATTACACCAACAGATACAATTTCTATGCAAATTAAAGTTTACTATGGAATTTCTGTGTATTTTGTTATTCGCTCATGTCTATATAGCTACTTGGAGCACAAATATATTCATACATGACACAGACATAGCCTATATATAAAAATGGTTCACCACTGCTACAATAAATATAAATTATTCTACAAATCTAAACAAAATATCAACATATAAACACATATAAAGACATCTAAAATAATAATAAATATAATAAAGAAACAGCATATGTACTAGTATATAAAGTAAAAGTAAAAAATATAAAGAATTCCCTCTTCACTCCAAAAGCATATTGTCAGCATAAGTATCTGCATATGATAGGTTAGACTACTTATTTCACTTACCTAGTTCACATAAAGATTTTGCTAAGAATATCACCTAGTTTTCCCTAGTTTTGGACATAGGTAGCACATATGACATAGGTAGAGATAATTCTATAACTGTTACTCTGCAACCATACTGTAAACAAGGGCCAAAGCTTCTCACATCATCATTACTCAATAATCAAGTACAAACAAATGACAAAATCTTTATTTTATTGAATGAATGTTTAAACAGTCAGAAAAAATGTGTTCCTTGCACTTAAACTGTCCCTGAATTTTGTAGTGAATTTTGAGCATAGACTCCTTCTTAGAGCTTAATGGCAAGGCAAGTTTATTTGTATAGCACAATTCGTACACAAAGTAATTTAAAGGGCTTTACAGGATAAGAAAGACATTAAAATCACAATACAACAAATCAAAATATAAATAACCCTAATAAAATTAACATTAAAAGAGAAGAGGGCAAAATATAAACCTTTCAGTCATATGCACAGCTAAACAGAACCGTTTTGAGCCTGGATTTAAATCTTGTCAAAGTAGAGGCCTGCCTCACATCTTCAGGAAGACTGTTCCAGGTTTTAGCTGCCACTTACAGTATTTTTCTTCTTTCTTTTTTTTTTTTACCTTTTCTTTACAAACTGCTACTTGACTAATAAAATGTACTATGATCAAATTTACCACAGGTTCTATCTCACCTAATCATGTAATAAATAGGAAAACATGAAAACCTGTCATATGTGGGCCAACTTTAAAGATGGGGTATTTTACTTCTATGGTTATTAACTTCTAAAACAGCATATTTAGATCGACAAGTTACCTTTTATTGTTTTGAAAAGTCACTTTCCCTTCAGAGCACTATCACAACACAATCGGTGTGCATCTACATGAAACTACTGCACACTGCATCAGGTTTGTCAAGTTGCTGTGTACAGTTTTGTATCATGTTGTTGTATATTAATGGAGAATTGTCGTGTGGGATCATGGATGACGTAGGCTTGTGGACGGAGTACAGGACAGACTCTTTCAGCTAACTGTAAGAAGGGCCCGGGAGAGATCGCTAAATTACTGAAACATGCATGGATGACATCTAAAACCTCTCCAGCCATGTTTTTGGTGATGGAACAATGTTATAACATGGTAGAAAGCTAAAAACATTAACAATATAATAAATCAAAATACAAAAGTATAAAAGAGTGATTTTGGATACAATGATATCATTATTTACTATGTATTTACTGTGATTTCAGAGTTGGCAGCGTTTGGGGGCAGCAGGGTGTTCCTCTCTGGGTTCTGGAGAAATAATAGAAGAAATGTCAATGTGCACTTCAAAAAGTACCACAAGGCATTGCACATGGCAGGATCATTAATGTTTCACACAAGTATCACTTAAAGGACCTGTACCCAATTTTTCCCATGTATTTGAGAAAAAAATGGTCTTGCCCTAGTACAGATATATTGTATAGCAGCTCTTGAGGTCAAAATAAGTCTGCTACATGCCGTCTCCATCTGATAAGAAACATTTTATTGTCAGATAATCAGGAAGTGCGCATTAGCAGGCTAGTCACTGTCACAGCAAAACTCAGCTCTCTGCTCTTTGACAGTTGTGAAAAGTGTTTAGAAATTCATTGCGGTGAATAATTAGGATGCTCTGAAAGCATAAGATAAGTGAGGAATAACTCTGCAACACTGCAAACCGTTTAAAATGAACTAGCTCTGTCATAAATGGAAGATAAAAGGTGCAATATATAACTTTTCAGGTATGGATCCACCACTTGCTTGTCTCCATGGACATTTTATTGTCGTGTCTGGAATGTTCCACAGTATGGCATTAATATCTTATCTAACTAGCATTAATTTCATGAGTTTTTTTTGTTTAATTGTTTGTATTTTGTGCAAATTAACTTTGAAAACATACATTCTCACTTTGACCTGAGACTTGGCCCGGTGGCATAACCTGCTTCTTTCCAAGAAAATATGTTTATTTAATGCCATACTGTGGAACATTCCAGACAAGACAATAGCATCCACCATGTTCCACTATAAGTTACACAGTGTACGTGTAAGTTCTGTGAATTTCATACCTGTGCAGTCTGAGCTGGGGTTTCCAAGTTAATACAAACCTCTGAAAATAAATTAAAATATATTAAATACATTAGAAAAGCTGTCCCCATATGAGGAGAATAGAAAAGAATAGACACTGTATCTATGTGCGGAGTGGACTTACCTCTGTGACATGGCGTATGGCCTGGAAATCTCCAACAGAAAATAAAGAAAACCACTCCACATAGAATAAAAACTAAGGAGATACCGACTCCAATAGCTATTTTTCCCCATGATGAATCTTAAAGGAAAGAAAATAATCTTATAAACATATTATATAAAACACAGTCTACCCAAAAAGTTAAAGTGATGTTTTCTAGTTATTAATAATTTGGTGGGATATTACCTATATATATCATAGTTTAGTCCATCTAGTGTCTAGTGTCAGTTTGTGAAGAAAAATTGGAAGAAAATGTTGAAAAAGAAGTATAACCAAGTTCATCATCAGTACAAAACTCCATCCAAAATGCATGTATTTTACATGCTAGGTCTGGACTGTGCGGTAGCCAATCCATGTTAACCTGGCTCATGCTAGACTGATATGTGTTGCACTCTGTATTAAGTTCTACACATTAACAATCTGGAGCGGCTCTCGCTGGTGAATATTTGAATCTGATTGGTTAAACCGTCACAACAGGGGAACAAGCCAAAAAGTCAAACTTTTCTCATATCCAGTTGAGAGAAAAGCACTGACATCTCTTCTGTTGGCATGGCAACATTTGTTTTGGTTCACAGATATCACAAAAATCTATCTTGCTATTTAAGGTTAAATTCATATGCGAAAATGATGTAAAGAAAAAAATGTATGAATATAAACAGTGATAACTATCTCTGTGTCTTAAGGCATATAATGTGACATATACCAATTACTTAGTTAATGTGCACTATGTAACTTTTTACCCTTCTGTGGACACCAGTATGTTGTGTTAAAGATGACTGCCTGTTTAGAGATGGGGTTTTCAGCCTGACAGGTGTAGATGAACTCCTCTTGGGTCTGGAGGACATTCAGAGGCAGAACCAGCCCAGAGGACAGGTTTGAAACACTGGTTTGGTTCAACACCTCGCCTCCTCTGAGCCACTTCAGAACCACATCCTCTGAGTTCTGCATGAAGCAGTTCACTCTGCAGCTCCAGGCCTTCGTGGAGCCCAAGATGTGCTCCTCAAACATGAGGTGAGGGGCTGACACTGGACCTGCAACAGGACTTGTTACTATATCACAGTATCATGGTATTTTAGTGTTGCCATATAGTTACCAATATTGTGCTTAAGGTTATTGCTTCAAACAGGTGGCCAATTTCATGAACATGGAGATAAAACTGGTAACTTATTGGCACACCAAGACTAGTTTATGCATTGTGTCAGATTTCTTAAATTCAGAGCAGAATGTGGCATCACAGATGATCCAATTGAGAGTAATTTGGCTTTCAAAAATATCTATAAGGCATTGTTTTCCTTCAAATGTAATCCTTCTTTATCCAATTTCATTGCTTTTGTCACAATTAGACCTTCCTGTCTGCAGATCCTGAACCAAGCCTCTATCACTCTCTTTGCTAAGAAAGGTAAAGATCCTTAGAGCTGCCCTTTTATGGTCCAATGTTTTTCCCCTACACAGTTCAAACTATTGATGCATTTTAATGTTTGGCTTCTATAAACAACTTTCTCCTCCCCCATAGCGTTTTTTAACAAATCATAAGTAATTTCTTTTTTTTCTGGTGTATTTTCAGTGTACTGTTCTAGCAGCTCATTGTCCATTCACATGATGTGGTTTTGTTATGTAGTGAAATTGTGAATATTTAAGTAAAAACTTGGGAAACACGAAGACACTTGAGGAGACATAAAGGGACAAGCTGTCGCACTTTAACAAGTTACAAGTGAGCGGCAGCTCCTCTTCAATACCACACGCTATTACAAAATGCTTGCCTTATCGAGATCGACCAAAGTTCTGATTGCAGCCTGTGCCTTTGACTATGACACTGACATGATTAAGTTTGGTTTGAACCTGTCTTTAAATACTCACTGTAAACATGCACCTCATATTGCATCATGATATGTGGATCCTTATCGTACATCAGCCGGACGCAGTAGACTTCAGCCAGGCGTTTGAGGATGTTGGTGATGGTGAGGTCTCCGGTCTGAGGGTCCAGGAGCAGATGATCCTGCAGCTCTGAGTCATACGTGGTGATGTTGTTCTCCAACGTTGCGATTAGTTTCCCGCTGAAGTCACTTTCTGTCCAGAAGACTCGATGTACGGGATAAAAGGTACTTCAATGTGGTTGACAGCGTCACATTAGTGCCCTCTAGAGCATGGATGGGGGCAGTGTTTTCTGGAAGAGAAAACCCATAAACCCATAGACAATGCTGCTGTGGCAATCTGTCAGGAGCAGCTTTCCAAATTAAGTGGCCCTGAAATGGATCTTGTTGAGAGACTTAAACCCACCCATTAATTAATGTATTCACTATATTCATTTATTCACTATAATGTCATGAGTGTTTACATCCATGACCACAGGAGTAAAGCTTAACGTACCTCTGACCTCCAGATTGAACAGCGCATCCAGTGTCCCGTTCTGCGTCAGGATCTGGATCTGAAATGCTCCTGAGTCTTCGATGGTCAGATTCCGGACTAACAGGTCGCTGGTGCTAACGTCTAAAGACATCCTTGTGCCAAAGCGAGTCCCATTCACTACTGTCTGCACGTTATCAGTGACCATAGCGATCACTTTGAGTGGGTTACTTGGCGCATAAGACCAGATGTAGGTCTTTAGTATGTCAGGCTTGTTCACATGTAACACCACTGTCTCCCCTTTTCTTTTAGTGACACGTTCAGAATGCACCAGCACTGAAAGACAGACACAGGTAGTGAACAAAGCTATACATTATATCAGGCTATAATATGGTGTAATATTGTAAATGAATGTACTTATAAGATGTACAGAGACTGTTGGGACATAAAGTTTGCATCCTGGAGGGAGACCTGTGTCAGTGCAAGCCCCCACTCATCCACAGTAACAAATGTTTCAAAAAGGTGTTAACTGAACTTAACCTTTGTTACTATATTATCCCTTAGTCTAGTCACGATTAGTCCAGCATTTAGTCGTCTGCCACACTTGGAATGAACTACCTCTGTAGCTACAGATGCCCTGGGGCTGACCAATAGAAACATGCCTGCAGTCCTGCGAGTAATAGTTCCCCTGACAACCACAGCTAATTCATACTGTCCAAAATCTAATGAATTAATATATAGAAATTATACGTTGAGTATTTATATTACCTGTGAGGTAGATTAAGACCAGTGTCTTCCTGTTCATCATCAGACCCATCAGACCCATTTGTCCAGACACCTGTGAAGAAATGACAAAAGTGAAAGAAATACTGAATACTTACTGCAAGTATTATTATAGGCAGAGGAAGTATTATTATAATAATTATTATTATTATTGACAAAAGTGCAATATTCCCATTTAATGGGTATATCACCCTCATCGATGTCTTATTCCCTACATTTGAACTGTTTAAAGAAAAAATAAATTTACCCCAATCTCACTTTTTTAATATTTGCAAGCTTGATATTTTGTTAAATGTTACAATGTAAATCACAAAGGGTTCCAGCACCAATTGATTAATTATTTTTGAAGTAGTCTGTGCTAGAGGGCGCATATCATATATACCGTGTACAGCGTAGTAAAAATATCCTAACATTGTGGTCTCAATACTTTACAGTACCTAAGAAAAAGCCTCATACATTTATATGCAGATGATGCTATTTTATATGCAAGTGCTCCCTCTGCTGATCAGGGGCTTTTAAAACTGCAACAAGATTTTAATGAAATTAAATTGTCATTGAATGCAAATAAAACTAAGTAGATGATTTTTTCAACAAGATTTAATGAAATTAAATTGTCATTGAATGCAAATAAAACTAAGTAGATGATTTTTTCTAAAAAAACAAAAAAAAAACAAAAAACAAAACACATTTAGGTAACATGCAAGCTACAAATCTTTATACACTAAATGGTGCATTGATTGATATTTGTTATTAAAGAAACAAATCTTGTATCCCAACAAATTGCAGAAAGGAAATAGTGCAAGCAACATTTCTTTCTCTACTGGATTATGGAGATGTGGTGTATATGCTTTGAAACCATTGGATCCACTCTTTCACTCGTTTCATGATGGATTTGAAACCCATCACTGTTTTCTCTATGGAAAAGTAAGTTGGCCATCACTGTCTGTTAGAAGAGAATAGCGCTGTATGAAATGTATCTATAAGGGACTATTTCAAAAACTGCCAGAATATCTCACCTGCTTGTTAATCACTGATAACAGAACAAGTTAAAATACTCAGTCACACAGCACCAAAAACAGTAAGTAATAAATAAGAAACACACTTACATTGAGATATTGTTGTGTTGCGTTGATTGACTTTGGAAAAACAAGGAAGCGAAAGTAATAGGCAAATGTGCATGTTTTGTCACAGTAACATCATGTGATACATATGTGGACTTGGACCAATAAAACCAGTAAAACCAATTTGGTCAGATCCAGACTTTGTTGCACTGACAGAAATCAATGTTAAGTACACGATTAGAAAATACTGGAGGATAAACAAATGAGATTCAAATAGGGCTGATTGAAATTACATTCTTATTCTATAAAAAAATAGAAGACACTGTGGTCAATGTGAGGTTTAAAGAATTGATTTAGAGGAAAATAAACCACTAAAATGCAGAACTGTCCCTTAACATTCATGTGACTCCATGGGATTTAAACAGCATTAACTTTGCTCCCATCTCTTTGTATGAAACCTACATTGATACTTTGACACTATTTTTGCTATTTTGATCATTTTGAAATTTGAGTTTTATTTTTTGCCCTTTGTTATATTGTAATGTGTGTGCTACTGTGTCCAAGTAATTTCCCTTATGGAGCAATTTTCCATCCATCCACTGTCTTCCACTTTATCCAGGGCCGGTTGAATGAGCAGGGATGCCCAGACTTCCCTTTCCACACACACTTCCTCTTCAGGATTCAGTAAAGTTTGTCTAGGTCCAAGTAAATCCAATATAAAGTTTGTCCAAGTTTCATACATGCATATTATCTTCAATATTAACTTGAACTAAGAATCAGATTTTGGTGTGCACAATTTTAAAGGTACACTATGTAACTTTTTCTGGTGCAGGGTTTGCCACATGCTTGTCTCCACAGAAATATTGCATTGCCTTGAATGTTCTACAGTTCGTCAACACATTTATCCATCTTGTATTTATCCCATTACATGTGTTTTCTATTGCTAAAAATACCTACAAAAACTGTAAACTGTACTGTAAGTGTGGTTGCTTTTCCATGGAGATAAATCAGTTTAAATACTTTTGAACTCAATAACATCTCCATGAAGACAAGCAGGTGAGGTACCCTCCATCAGAAGTTACATAGTGCGACTTTAATTTAATAAAACAACAAAGGCACAAACTTTTACACTCCTCCCAAACTTTATTGAGGTGAAAATATTCTTATGGACAAACAGATAAAACTCAATGTTACTGTAAAGGACTATATTTATAATTGTAGCATTAAGTTCAATCTGAGCAGGACACACAAACGTTATCCTCCAACTGACAATGCTCAAATTACCATTATACAATAAATATCTCATTTAACATGGTAAAACTCATCGCTTTAAACTAACAGCGTCACAACTGTGGCAGATACCAGAGGAAATTACATGCAGTGGCTCTCAATAGTGGTGTGGGGCCCCTGGTGGCAGTCAGGAAAATAGGTCCTGGTTTAGTCCTGGTTTAGTCCTGGTTTAGTCCTGGTTTAGTCCTGGTTTAGTCCTGGTTTAGTCCTGGTTTTCGTGGGGATGGTTAGTTATAGATTTCAGTAGTTTATACTGAATTTTGAGTTAAGGGAGACTCAGTTGGCTACTTACAACATATACCTGGTTTAGTGTGGGTTACCATCTGTTCTAGTTAACCCGGTTTTATACCGGTTGTGGACCTAGTTTTCTCAGACTTTTACAGATAAACATTGCACCAAGTTCACCCACTCGACATGAATACTTTAAGAACCACTGCTGTACTGAATCTAAAGCTCTTTGTTCAGCTGCATACGCTTGTAGATTGTTTATTGTGGACGTTTTGCAGAGAGGTCTCACTGGTATCGCTGAAGCCAGGTTTATCGGTACAGGTAATCAGCCTGGATGTTGGCGGCGATCTCTGCCTCCCACTTGTCTCCGTTATTGAGGAGTTTCTCTTTGTTGTACAGCAGCTCTTCATGTGTTTCGGTCGAGAATTCAAAGTTAGGACCCTAAAGGCAAAAAAAAAAAAAAGAATTAGACATTATCTTACTACTTTACTCACATTGTAATGTTGGTATTTCGCATCTTAAAACTTAGAATAAAATGCAAGTTTTGATGAGGAAATCACATTAGTACATGGTTAAAAACTAAAAAGTTTAGCAATGTTATAGTGCATTTGAATCAACCCTGAGAAATTTATTTTTATGTGTGCGTGTGTATATATACACACACATACATATATATATACAAACCGCCCTGAGAAATTATTTTTATGTGTGCGTGTGTATATATACACACACATACATATATATATACAAACCGGTACATATATATATATAATATAAATACATTCTTTTAAATATATATACATATCGTTTTTTCCAGTATGCATTTTTCATTTCTGTGTAAACTCTGCACACCTGTCCACAACTGTCTCACACTTGGTTCAGTTTTATTAATACCACGTTTCGTCCCTCTGACCTTCCTCAGGTATGAGGACAGCCTCTTCCGCTCCCCTTATATAAGTTAAGGGACTGCCCCCTTATGAGTAATCAACCAATCACAACAGTGAAAAAAATATACATTCACAATTAGATCCAATCTAACCGCAATATTGTGCATAATTCACTTTACACCAGTCTTTTGTGAGATAAAACGTATGGACAATGACTAAAATACAAAGATTATTAACACACTAAAAAGGTAACAATTGTATTCCATAAATTCTGACATTTTTTAGCAAAATAAGTGGCGCCTCCAAAAGTTTACATGAACCTCCCTCATAGCTCAGAGGGAGGGCAAACAAATGTGCGCTCTTCATTACAACACCCTTTTGACATCATAACATTAAATTAAACAATAATTCGTTATTTAAGCCTTTTGGGCTAAGAGTTTGTAAAGTAAAAATCCACTAGGCTTCGCGTCTTTTTAATGCACGGTCGTGGTCGATTCTCTTGGAACATTCTGATGTCTGAAGAAATATCTTAACTTTATTTGTCTAAAACATTTTAATAAATCAATCTGTAAGTTGAAGGCATTTACACATTTCTGAGGTTTCAGTATGCATTTTTCTTCATAGTTACATTGGTAATAAAGTGACAGGAAATTGTCCAATTTTGGTCTGTCTTCCAATCAGTTAGGTTGCTTTACAGTGTGAGAAATAAGGGTTTTGAGGTTAGGACATGACCCAAGGACATGACTTACAAAATAAAGGCATTTTAACAGTTTAAAGATCCTATATAACACAAAATTAGTTCTTGTGAGCTTTAAGCCATGCTAGAATGTCGTTACCTACTTAAAAACATTTCTGGAGTTGTGTTTTGTTTCATTCACATGTTTGAGTAATCCTGCACTATTAGGTTGTCTGCATCCCCAAAGGTCAAAATGCTCTGTTCCACCTTGTGATGTCATGTAGAGATAGTTTACAAGTTAACAGCTACGTTTTACCTTTTGTTCAGTAGAGATTAGCAATTCCAGGGCTGAAATTATCCAAATGATTCTAGTGAAGATGTAAGGAGTTTAAAAACACAGTGAAGCACTTCCTGTATTACCACATGACATCATAAGGTGGAACAGAGTGTTTTCTGTTTGAGAGAAGAACGCCTAAATATGCAGGGTTTGTGTGTTAAACATGTGTGAATGAAACAAAACACAATTCCAGGTCTGTTTGTGATGAGGAAACAACATTATGACATAGATCAGAAAATAACATAATATGGGCCCTTTAAGTGCCTTGTGTCTTGGTATTTTTCCCCTTACCTAAAGAGCACCTATTTTTATGCTTAACCGTTTTGCAGTTTTCTGAGGAGGTCCATGAAGCGTTCCTCTTCACACTTTGTTTGAAATTATTTTACCAGTTTAATACATTTTGAAGAATAGCCTACTTTATACAACAACTGATCGGTTTGTCCAAATGCCATGTGTACATATGAGTTACCTCTACAATGGCGTCGACAGGACAGGCTTCTTGGCAGAAACCACAGTAAATACATTTGGTCATGTCAATGTCGTAACGAGTAGTCCTCCTGCTGCCGTCTGCTCGGGTCTCTGCCTCAATAGTGATGGCCTGAAAACAAACAGAACAAAACCATGACAACAGTCTTTGCCAACTCAATAAAACACTACAGTACCATTGTGATGTTAAGTGCAATTGTGGTTCTAAGCAATTCCAAGCAAAAAGAATATGAAGAGAAGCACTGTAGTTGCAGTAGTACTAGTAGTAGTAGTAGCAGTAGTAGTAGACAGGAGCTCTTTGGAAGCTCATATTAACTGAAGATTGGTTCTCTTTTTAATCAAATGGGGAATAATTGATGGCATTTTGTCATTTTACAATAATAAAAAGACATGTATTTTTATATAATTTGGCTACATTGTGGTTTATGATAAAAATGTAATGTTAATGGTCAAAATGTTGTCCATTTCAGCTGCAAAAATGTTTGTCATTTTGTTCCACATTTGGATCGATTGCCATAGATTTTATTCTCCACAAATTAACATTAACTGTAATTAAGGCTTGTTTTAAATACCTGGGCAGGACAAATGGCTTCGCACAGTTTGCAGGCGATGCAGCGTTCTTCTCCCGAGGGATACCTGAAATTGTAGTTTACATAAATTTAAATAATGCACATGTTTAAGGTTTGTACATGTGCTTTACAATAGGTGTGCAGTATAGTAAACCTAAATTATATATTTTTGCAGTAGTCTCTAACAAACAGTCAACAAGCTTCTCACACAAAATTATAAAAAAAAAAAAGTTGCCCAATTTAACCTATTAAGATAAACAAACACATGCACCATCTAGTGACCACACAATATACTGCAACCTGTCGTTATCAGTGAAGTATAGTAAAATACATTAACAGTACAACGAATTGAGCATGTCAACATTTCAGTCTAGTAAACTCTGAAAAAATCAAAATTTACATAACTGAGTAAAAGAGTTTTTATCTATCCCTCTTAATTTATAACTCACCATTTTCAAATGTTACAAGACTGAAAGATTTAAACAAAAATTTGAATAAAGTGAAATGTCCTAAATAAATGCTTGTATTAGTGGCTGTGGCTTTCACCTCCTCAGAGCGTGCTCCCCTCTGAACCTTGGCGATAGGGGCCCTTTTTCAAACGGATAGTTGATGGTCGCTGGTTCCCTGAACAAGTAGCTCATGGTCATCCCCAGACCTGAAATTCAAAAATACAATGAAGACATTCAGGCTTGAAAAAACCTGGTTATAAAGAAATTGATTCATTATAAAGAAAATGTGTCCTTTACATCACTTTTCTAAACACAGTTGCTCAAAAACTTGGAGTGTGTGTGTGAGTTGTGTGAATAAATAATGCACCATGGCTGTGTTGTGTGTGCCATTTTGTGCATGCAGTCTCTACAAAAACAATACAACAGGAACACAAATAACTTTTGTTTTGGTTCTTAACAGCTGAGCTACTGTTGCCTCATTAAGTTATTATGACTCTTCTGCACAAACATTTGGGCTGGCGTCATCTGAAGAGAGGTGGGAGATCGATAGTAATAGTTACTGTTTTGGAGATATGCAAAAGTGGAATATTCAATATCTAGGTTTAAAAAATATTAAAACAAAAGTATAAATTACATTTCTGCATTTTTAAGCAAATTTTATGGTCCATTCATAAAATGCATTATAGTTTAGTTTAGTTGTTTATTTATCAGGGACAATGCACACAAAACACTGATCTACATAAAAGAGGAAATATTATTAAAATATTGTCTGAATATCATTAGAGATAATGCATGCTTCTATAACATGCTGGTATAAGTTGAACATAAGTTTTAAGTTAGGAGAAAGACAGGAGGGCTTACAGTGAACAATTTTCTCACCTCTGAAGAGCTCTGTCCACAGCAGCGTCTGCGCGGCTCTGTCTGTGATGGACTTCATGTCTGTGGGCAACTCCTGGGCGTTCACATACTCTGCACAGAAATAAAGGGGTCATCATGTTAGAGGTTCAGGGTTAACATTATAGACAGTGCTGTAGTAGCAAATACTTACTGAAGCCCTCTCTTTGTGCAGACACACTGAACGGCCTCACTAAACTCCTACTTGCTGCAAATGTGCCTGTACAAAAGAGAAATATTAAATAAACTATTCTTGGTGTTAGCATGAACTATTTATTAGTAGAGTAAGTGTTCACTGGTGTAATTATAAGACTGAGAGGATGCATGTATTTGATATGCAAAAAGTAAATGTTACAATTTCCTGTCAAAATATTTTTAATAGAGTAACTACTGCTATTTTTCCTACAACGCCACCCTAATAATGTCGTACAATTTTAGGATTTATACAAATTTCCATATATTTTACATTTAAGTGGTTACATCTACAGTATATTCATAACACAATTCAAGGTTTCATTGTAATTTTAACTTAAAGGACACTCGTTTAAGCAATGACAAAAGTTTACTTTGGCATGACAGTACCTGGTCTTGAAGCACAGTAAATTAAACGCAACGCTGAAGCCATCCCGTGCTAAAAATAAAGAAAATATATGTACAATTACTAAACAAAACAATCTAACCATGACATCAAAGCACATACACTTTCTATACCACTATAATAGAGTAAACAACATTGGGTACATGAGTGCAGCTAATTCTAAACATACCCTGAATTTAGTCCATTCTATCAGCTCAGAGTTACGTTGAAGTTCCTCTAGGGTCAATTTCACCCCAATTTGATTCTCTTATAACTAAATAAAATAACTGGCCCAATTTTCAGACCATATGATACAGAGTTCTGCTGTAATAAAGTTTCTTTTGGAGTCATAAATGACACAGGGGTTAAAATGTGGTGAAGTAATTTACAATACGACTAATTTACTAAGAATACTGACATTTTATTGCCACAGTGAATAGAAGTGCACCGCCGTTTGTAATGTCAAATAGTTATTTGCTAACCTGATCGCGTAACAAGAGATTAACCAAAGCGCATTAGATAACCAACAATCTATACAATATCTATCTATGTATTAAAAGGAGCAAATACGTGCGCGTATGGAGTCTTGCAGTGAACACAGTGCGATCCACAACGAGTCCGTATTTTTGAACTTGTACAGGGGTAATGTGTGGCTAGGCTAACACCGGGTGAGCATACCGTCAAGGACTTTTTTACGAAAAGGTCGCTTGAGGTGATTGCATGACAAATTTAGATTTTTAGCGGTATCGATTACATTCTATTGGCGTATAATTGCATACCTAGATAAATACAAATGTGCGTTGAACAGTCTATGTGTTAAATTTAAATAAAACTTACCAAAAATATCGCTATTTGGCCTTCTAAACCAGAACAGCGGACTCTAGGAAGGGACTCTACGTGCACAGGAAGTGGAAGCGTGATGACGTCGTTGACGCATGCAGATATAATTTCGGTGACAGAGATTTCGCACATTGTTAAATAATCTTTGGATATCTCCATTAAAATAATTGAACCCTATCAAATCATTGAAAATACTCAATGGATTTTGTACTTGTAACAACAGCAACAGTCTGAAAACAATACAATCGCGACCATATCTTCTCAGTTACGTGGACGACCAAAACTAATTTACAATTTTGTAGGAAACGCTGCGCATCTGAGTTAACTGACGTGTGGAAATTTAATTAAAGTGGGTTTGACGACATCACAATTAATCTTCCATGCAGAACGTAAACACACACACTGCATCACCATCGGAGGTGTTGAGTTGTTTATAAGATAAGATAAGAAAGAACATTTATGAGAACATTTTACAAGTTAGTCCAGCTAGTTAGTATTGTTTTTCTATTTTGTGTGTAATTAAAAAACTGTTGATGGTCATTGTGTCTTTCCAGTGAATGTGAACGGGTCTTCTGATCTGGCGGAGTTCTCGTGGTCCGATGCGGAGAAGTGGCTGCTGGTGTCGGTTCTGAGTCTGGAGGTGGTGATGGGAGTGTCGGGGAACTGTCTTGTCCTCTTGGTCAAAGCTAAGGTAGGCAGCTAGACTTGTACTCAGTAGGCTATGTTTACTTTTTTTTTTTTTTTTTGATATAGGCCTATCAAGTAGTTATTTTTCAATTTCCATTTTATTTCCAGTGCAAAGGGAACTTCAGAAATCGCTGCTGGGTTCCCCTCATGAATCTCACATTCTCAGATTTAGGTAAGCTAATGTTAATGTTTAATATTTAATTTTAAAGGGCCTGGAGCATTATAGCTTCACTGGTGAAGGATCCTTCATCTCCGCTGAGATGTTATTGCTTTGCCAGGAATGTTCCACAGTGTGGGGTTAAACTTATATCACTAGAACTGAAATGGGAAGAAAAGCTTTTGGTTATTTTGCTCCCCAAAAATGAAAAGCATTTCAAGGACATGCAAAACTGGATACAGTGGTTCCATTAATGCACTTTAATAATCTGGTGATAAACATTAATAATCACACCCTATGCATGTGTTATTTGTTTTGTTTGTTTTTGTTTGTATTGCTCTGTATTTTAACAGCACACTCATGAAAAAGAGTCTGAGTACTCTCATTGGGCTCTCCCTGTATAAATAAAGATCAATTAAATAAATGAAATGAAGACACGCCACCTGGCCAATTACACGTCAGATCTGTGGAGGGGCGACCCCTCTCACAGTAATGTATGTGTTTTTTCAATCTACATTGAGTCAATACACAATAGAAATGTATTGCCAGTCTGTGTAACATTCCAGGCAAAGCAATAACATTTCCTGGAGGACAAGAAGGTGGCACACTCCTCAACAGAAAAGTTACAAAGTGCACCTTTAATATAACCTTGCACAGCAAGATGGATTTTTGTGATATGCCCACTCGTTGTCGGATCAGTCATAGAGCAGCGTTGAGGTTTATGTGGAAGCCAAAGGCAAAGCGCCCAAGCGAACCAAAACAAACATGGCAACACCGACTGACGTGCTTCAGCCTACGAAGATGTCTGTGCTTTTTTCTCAACTGGATGTATTAAGGATTCAAACATACGACATTCCACGTTTTCCCAATCGCTTTCAGCCGTTCCATATTGACAAGAACTCAGTTCAGAGTTACACATATCAATCTGGTGAGCCAGGGTTAGGGTTAGCCAGGTTACCTTTAATAAAGTGTTCCCTAATCACTAAAAATGTTTTTTGATAGATCAGTATTATTTACTATTCAACAGACAATTAGGGCTAAGTCTTAAATCCTTACAACAAGTTTTTGGGCAACAGTGGTGCAGTGGATTTTACATTTGCCCACCAAGAGGGCAGGCGAATCCAGTGTTGCTCAAGTAGATCCTCTTGTTGTGTCCTTGGGCAAGAGACTGCACCGAGAACCACTATGCATCTAGTTTGTTTTATGTGTTAGTTTTATTAAAAAAAAACAAAAAACAATATTTATTTTCCAGGTTGTTCTGCACTGATAATCTCTGGGTCACTCTTGGCCATGCTCACTGGAGGTCAGCGTTCACCATGGTGCGAAGCGGTCAGTTTGCTCAAATTTGCTTTCATCACTTCTTCAATCGGCAATATCAGTGAGTCATTTATCTATCTATGTGATGTAATCTAGTGATACTAATGTGTTACTCAAGGCCTATAATAAAAGTTGAGTTATTAAAAATGCAATATCACAATCAAGCCACAAGGGGCCATAAGCGAGTTTGCCTTTGAAACTGGAATTCACTGGGCTCTTTAGGAGCAAAACAATCATTACATTCACTCTCAACCCATAAAGAGGCAAAAAGTAGACTCATTTGACATCGCATGACTCTATCATGCTGTATTAACACTTTTATTAATTACATACTATAAATTACAGTGCTATTGGGATATGGTGTTGCTTGGTAATAAGACCTTTGTAAAGAAATGATTAAAATAGACTAAACCAAGACAATATCTTACTAAAGGATTAACTAATGCCTAAGACGGATAAATTAGGCATAAATGCACTTTAAAGGTGCATTATCTAACTTTTCTGGTGGAGGATCTCCCACCTAATAATATCTCCATGGAGATATTATTGTTTTTACATAGAATGTTCTGTATGGCATTGACCTTGTCTTTCTTCATGGGGACTATTCAAGGTATTTTTCATTATTAAAAAATAAGTTTAATGAGATGCTGTGGAACATTCTAATGACATCTTCATGCAGACAAGCAGGTGGCAGGCCACTAGAAAAGTTACGCAATGCACCTTTAGTGTTGCTTTTCTCTCAAGTAAATTAGGCAGCACACACACAATAATATACAAATACAATACACATTTATTCAGTTCTTTTGGGGCTTGTTACCTGTTCTCTGTGTTGTCTCCGGTCTGCAGGTGTCCTCTCTGTGCAGCGCCTAATCACATCTTCAGGAAAAGTGACAGTTTTTCTTGTATTCGCTGCATGTTTGAGCTCATGGGTAACAGGAGCTGTGTTTGGGACTGTGCCGGTCATCTTCTCCTGGATCAAGTATGGAAAAAAACATAATACAATACAGCATACAAAGTATTTAACTTTTTAACCAACTGTATATTTATGATAACTTTTATAATGATAATGCATCAGTCTTTTAGACCTATTTTACACTCACACCTTTATAGTGGGTGACTTGTCTTGCCCAAGGACGTACTGAAAGTAAGATACTGTTGTAGCCACAGCTGTCATGGGGTAGACTGGCAGAACCATCATGAATCTCACGCACACACATTCATACTAAGCATGGTGGTTGAAGTGTCTCATCTAAGAAGAGCAACAAAACTCGGTCCGAGTGGAAATCAAACCTCTGACCTTTGGGTTGTTGTACAAGTGTTCTAACAACTGTCACTCCTAGGCCTGTCATGACTTATCGTTAAACACATGAGAGCTGGAGCAATCATTTTTTGGGGTTAATATTTATCATGGGTACTTTTTCTTTGTACTAGTGGGGAACTTTTTGTCATTTTTTTGTACTTTTCTGAAGATTTGAGCCGTAGAGGCTTGAATAAATAACTTCTATGACTCATTAAGTGTTTCATTTATTTATTGCAGCTCATGTTCATTAACAATACTGTACATAGAGAATAGTTTTTGGAGGGAAATCCTTATTCAGGGTTTTTATGTCAATGGCATAATGGTTTTTAATATTTTCGTCTCTGTTTTCTTCAGCAATATATCATATTTCAAAATGTGTTATTGTGACCAGCCTAGTCACTTCTGAGTACTGGGTTTCAAGTTAGATTATTTAAATCTTTGAATCTGGTTTGTTTGTAGGTATGACCGTGCGGAGATGCTGTGTGCCGTGTTCTGGGAGAGCAGTTACTCCGACATGTTGGTCTACATCCTCTGTGCCTTCTCCATCTGTGTCTTCTTCCCATTTGTCCTCATGATCCTCTGCTCCATTACCAGTGCAGCCAGGTGTAACAGGTAAAAAATAACATCTCTCTCTTTTATATAATATTAAATGCCTTTACAGTTATCATACATTTACTCCAAACGAGGTAGTGGTGGCAATAAGCTACTGGACAGCTGGCCAGAAGTATATTGATTGAGGTGGGTGAAGTGTCTTGCTGAAAGGCAAACTACAGCAACAAATTAAATGTAGTGTTATTAATAGTTTGTTTTATCTCATTCATAAAAGATTTCCTACAATGACCAATGGGTTAAATAATATAATTTTTATCAACATTGCTTGCTATTTAATCACTCAAATTTGTAACTTGCCTCGCAGAGATGAAGAAGCGGACCTCTCTGACATCACTCCCATGCTGGTGGTGGCCTACACACTCTGCTACACACCATTTGTTTTGTCTGAGGTATTTTATTAATGTTACTACATCATGTCTCACAGCATATAATTACAAATTGTAGACGTTATATCAAATTGTTAATACTGAATTGTAAGCTCCTGCTAATAATACTTTTACTTTTTTTTACTAAACGTAACCTGAAATAAATAAATAAATAAATAAATAAATAAATAAAATTTTAGACATCTGCCACCTGAGTGTGCAATGCAGTTTTTCATTTTTGAAGTTGCTTGTCTTTGTATTTGCCCCAGTATAAGGCTATTGGTTCTTTGTAATAAGATTCAAACATTAACATTGCTCAATTTAACCCTCTGTATCCATTTTCCAGGTAATTCTACTGGGCAGGTTTGACCTCTCTCCGTCTCCTACTTGGCTGCGCACAGTGTCCTCTGTCATGTCGTATTTGAACTGCAGTTTGAATCCTCTTATTTACCTCTGTCATCAGGACTTCAGAGAGGCAGGACTGGCTCTGCTTTGGTCCAAAAAACACACACACACTGAACCTGTGCTCACTGCAATACAGAGACTGGACCTGTAGATTTGAAATAGGTGTAGATATTTATTTATATTTGCTCTGTTATTGTCTTGGTCCTTTGCATTGAAGCCATAAGCAATGGCACCTTTAGTATCTGAGGGGTGCAGTGGACAAAACCCCTGATCTAGGGTTGTCAGAAAATCGATACCCATAGTTTTAGTTTTAGAATGGTCTTTATGTATCAGTACTAATATAAAACCACATGGTAATACGAAAAGAAACCACTCTTACTTGTGTTTGAAATTAATGTCAAAGAATGTTCTTTACATTGATGTATCAAGTTTGTATTGAACCTTTTGCTTAGTATCAAGACAGTTTAGTATTTTAACACTACATACTACAATTATAGAACTTAGATAATTGTATATAGTGATTCCACAATGGTAAAATCTGTTTCATTTCTGTCCAATAAAATATCACATTTATTTTTAAACAGCTAAATTAATTGAAGCTGTATTTGCTGTGAAGGACTTGTTTTTACACTCAAATAAAAAACAAGTCCGTCACAACGGTGTATAGTCTTTTATTATCCTTTAGTAACAATAATTTTTCCAGTCAAAGTCTTGAAATGAATTATGATTGCTGTCAATAGGACAAATGGACAATACATGCCTGGTCCCAAATCTCGATGAAGACGAATATTGAATCGGCCTCAGAAAAAGCATCCAAACAATATGGGAAATGTTGGCTGTACATTTGGTTGGGAATAAAATACATGGAGCTATAATATTCTGACATTTATTTACATTTCTCGAACAGCAGTCCTCTTTAGTCTTTTGCTTTGTGCGTAATTTGCGTCAATGTCGTCAAAAAGCAAAAACTATAATGAAATTGCAGTACGTCCCAAACTTTGGACCAAAAATGTCCCGTCATCCGCTGGAAAATCCAAAACTGGGCAAGCCAATGATCCAGTAATTTCAGCACCACAAAACCAGCACAGGACAGCACTGCTAGGACCAAATATTTAAATGTTTGACGATTTCCAAAACGCAGTTGTACTTGTGTTCCCTTGTATACCGCTAAGAGGACATGGCACCCCAACGCAATTTCAAATCCACAATCAAATATGAGGGAAAGACCGTAGCTTAAAATGGAGCAAAGTTCAACTACCAGAGCGTACTTTTTGGTTGTTTTGTCCTGTATGAAGCTAATCCAAATGGGGACCCAAGCGAAAATAGGCAGCGTAAACCACTGGTCCAAAACAGCAGGAGTGCGCTTAAGTACAGCCAGGCGCCACCACTGGACCGGTCCGTAAAATATGGCCATTAACGCAAAAACCTCCCTCATGTATCTATCGTCTTTCGTTTCACTTTTATCCTTGTATTTCAGTAACCATGAAAGTCCCATTAACACATAAGCAATGTTGATCAAAGAGTTGAAAGGCATGGCGATGAAAAATGGTAGATAATCCACAGTTTTTTCAGCGTAGTGATCGTAAATTAAGTCCACTTTTACTTTCTCAAAAAGTGAAGTATTCGCCAATGCTATGCAAAAGATAAAAGGCACAATTACGTGAAATAAGGCAGCTTTCATTACTGTTAAATATCAAAATGAAACAAACAAATGAAAAGAATTCCTTCGAACAGGTCATGGATCTATTAAAATAAGGCAAAGGTCCAAAAGTTGTTCCGGGTTCCGAGTCACGTGATTTAAAGAGACGGCGTGTTTGGCTGCCAAGTTATACAACATAGTTAATGAACCGTATAGAAATTGTTTACACACACACACACACACACACACACACACACACACACACAGGCACAGCACATCCAGACAGGCAACGTGGGTGAAGTGTTTTGCCCAAGGACACAACAACAGTGTGCCCGAGTGGGATTCAACCATGAGCGCTCTAACCACTGCCGTTAATTTCAAATTTTGGGACATTTGTCATCAGCAGATAATGCTGAAAAATCATGTCAAATCGGTGGTATATGGTAACTCACAAATATCCAGAAAAAGTAGGTCTACTCACTATTCAATTTGATGCTGATACCTATGCAATAACAAAAGACTATTCCACTGACAATATTCAAATCAGGTTCACAGAGGACGGCAGAAGTTGCTGTCAAAAAACTGGTCGTGTAAGTTTTTGTTTTGCTTAAAGACGAACTTACAGCAACAGGAAACATGTGGCTGGCATCGTTCCAGAAATAATTTAGACCACAGATAAAACTCTGAAAGGAGGAGTAACATCATACCATAGCACACAGAAGAGAGCGTCTCAGCAGGTAAGATGCATTATTTTTTATTATACTTTTAAAAACAAAATATTATGTAAAATTGACTGTTTTTTTCTTTAAATCACGTTATTATAGTTTTCATGCATCATTAGTTTACTCAAAGTTGCAATTTATTATTATTCATGTTTGAGAAATGCTGCATTGTCCCGGTTTCGAGACTTGAGTGCTCAAAATTTCAGTTTTCATCTACTTCATCTTCATCTTTTACCTATGTCCGCCCACTGCTATACTCGCTTGAGATTATTTTTTTTTTAAATCCATATATAGTCCAACAGCACAAACAGGTAAATACATATCTGCAACTATTTAGAGTGAAATGCCACAGGGAAGATTCCTCTACAGAAGTAACTTGTCACTATTGACTTAAGAAGTAACCGAATAATGCTGAAGAACCAACACTTCGTAAATATGAATACATTTGAGTATTTTATGTTATATGCTGTTAATCCACTCCTTTCACATTTATTTAAAGTTATGAAGAAATCGCCATTGGACCAGAAGCCTCGTGCAGTTTCGGACATCTCTAAAAATTACGCCGACCAAGATCATCCTCACATTCGGGACCGAAGTTTTACCGACATTCAGAAAATTACCAAAAAAGATGCTTCGACGAATACAACCCCACTGCACACAAGTGAAATGCTCCCAAGAGCTCCCTCATCAATACCACTCACTGAAAACAAATATATTTATGAAACTGTCCTCAGACCAGACACTGAGGCCAAAAGTGAGCGTGACTACAAAGAAATCATCTCTGAAAACATGAATATTGAATATAGTCTGTGGAATACAAAGCCAGGGCCAAGCAAGGAAATGACATGGGTGAGCCAAATAATTGTTATGGTGATTTCCACAAAGAGCCCCAGGTGATAGTGTTGCGGTAACAATGAAATATCTATCAACTCATTAAATGCCATTTTAGTTTGGGTACGTTTTTTTTTTTTTTTTTGTTATGGAAGTTTGTTGGATCTACTGCCAAAAGCATTATGTTCACAGTGTGGGCATTGAAAAAAATACACTCAAAAAAGTAAAATAAAAGGTTGATCTTTAAAAATCCACCGCTGGGAAAACATAAGTGAGCCTATTATGTCAGCTTTTTTCCAATATTTTTAAATAGATCATTACAAAACCTAAATTATTTGCTTTGAATCAATGTAAAATAATTAAATGGAAATAGGCGACATAATATATTTAAATAGGGTCAACAATTGATTTTTTTAGTATAGACAGAAGACCCAGCAAAACAATAACCAACAAGGCAATAATAATAAAATGTATTCTTTTATTATATTATATTATTATTTATTAAGCTATTAAAGTCTAATCGCTTACTAATCTTTAAAACTGTGCTGCTGCAGAAGAAAAGAAAAGATGAAACTGATAAAGACTCTGAGGAAGTGTCGGGGAATGAAGATTTCAGTGGACTGTCCAAAACTCACCAGACAAACTCTCATAAAAGAAATGAGTCTGCTTGGAGGTACATTTTTGTTGAAATAAAAAAAAAAAAAGTTTGAATATTAGATGTCCCATTTTCTAATAAATGTACTTAAATGTACAAAAATCATTCACTGCTCAGTTAACCTACTTTAAATTACTATTTTTAGCCTGATTTATACAGCCCCATAAGGTCTTATATGTGATACTGGCCCAGTGAATATCTCATTCATTTCAAGTTTTAGTATTGATTAGTCTCTGGGTAGCTTTTTTTCACAATGCTAATCATGAAGTACTCTTGGGTTAAAGGCAGAGAAAAGATTTATATATGGAAAATAAATTATACACAACGAAAGAGAGTGAATGTTGTCCTAGTATCCTTGTTGTGTGACATGTTTTCTTAAATTTTTTTTTTTTAAATCCCCTGTTACTGTAGCATTATGTCTTTACAGTTTTGGCTCCTTCCAAATCGGTCCTCCAGTTGAACTTGAGGCTAAGGTGCTCTCGGGTCAAGAATGGGCAGGGTTTTTGGAAAATAAGCAGAAATTACCTTCGGATCCGATCTCGTCCCCCACAATAGATTTCTACGAGTCTGTTGAATACATACGTGTATTCAACCAGGAAATACCCCACGATGCAGTGGATGGCAAATCTACAATAAAGCAATCCAAGTCAAAGGGTATATTATTTAAATTGTAAAGGTGCATTAATATATGTAACTTTTCTGGAAGAAGATCCACCACCTGCTTGTATCCATGGATATATTCATGTTTTGCCTGGAATGTTCCACAGTAGGGTGTTAAACCTGTTTACATTTCTCTACAGATCTGACCTGTAACTTGGCCTGATTGCACCACCTGCTTATCTCCAAGGAGATGGATAAGTTTAGTACAATACTGTGCAACATTCCAAAGGATTGGCATCTCCATAGAGACAAGCGGGTGGCAGATTCCCCACCAGAAAAGTTACATATAGTGCACCTTTTAAAATATATTTTGGAGAGGGTTTAAAATAGCAGGGTATTGACTGGAGTATTTATCTAGTAATTGTATCTTACTTCTTGGTTTAGAGAAAATCATGGACTCAATGAATATCTCTAAGGTAAGACTGGAAATCTCTAAGGTTTGTAACATCTTTTTCAAACAATATCCATGAGTTTCAGAGTAATTAAAAAAAAAAAATACTAATGTTGCCACAGCCATTAACAATTCAAAAGAAAATATTCTATCTTTCCAATGGCGAAAAATAGTGCTTAGAAACATAAGGCTGAAGCCCATGAAAAAAGCAACAACACAACTTAATCTAGCTATTAAAATGTTGTCAAATTTGCACGCTCAAAAACTATTTCCACCTTTAATATGCTATGGTTAATCAGTGTGTATTTACCTTTGCAAGATTTGGTCAGTGTCTTGGTGGAGGTCTGATTATATTGTATTACTCTGTTCAGGTCCCATTGGAGGAGTCAGAGGCGCCTCACCTCCTTCCTCCCAAACTCTCCCTCTCCTCCCCATCGGCTCAAGACAGTGTTTTCAGATCCTCTATTTTCTACAAGCTTCCACCTACAGGGCAAGAGTTACCAGTGAACACACCCAAGGTATTCTGGAATCTTACCAACAATATATTAGACTGATATCAAACTTTTAAATTAATAGTTATTATTTGCAATTATTTATCTTCTTAAAGTCTGGAATCAAATTACCGGTAGATGCAATTTAAAAAAAAAATCAGTTTTGATGTTTAAGAGGCTCATTTGCAGAAGAATCCTGACCCCAGTTGGATTTATTGTACGTAACATATTTTGGAACTTTCACAGTTAAAGAATCTTTCTTTTTGGTCAAATCTCTCATCTTCCATTTTCAGAAAAGACGAGAAAACAAATGTAGCTTGAAATAGTAAAGCCTTACTCAGAGTCCCATAATAGGTTGTACAAGTCACTTGAGTACACTATGTAATGTTTCTGGTGTAGGGTCAGCCACCTGATAACCCTCCACCAGAAAAAGTGCAATAATGTGCATTTAAAAACCGCTTTACTATATGTTTACATTGCTTTTTGGTTACTCATATCTTGTGTTCTCTATCTCCCTCAGTCTGGTCCTTCAGCTCTGGAGAAGATCAAGGCAAAGCTGAGGAAGTCATCAGCAGAAGAGGCACAGCTCAAAGAGACGCTCAAATAGAGAAAATATACAGAACATTTTGAATTTACTGGAAATCAACAGAGAATCTCGAAGAGAATGGCAAGGGACTCTGAAATTGAGCTAAATTACACTTGGACACTTACTTTACACATACTTAAGTGGCTTTAGTCCTGTTTTAAATTGTAATCAAGGAAAATGCATTGCTAAACCAGTTATCTGATGTTTTGATCTGAAGTAATTACAAATTCAGTATTGTATCAAAAGGTATCTTTAATTACTTTACAATACTCTCTTCCCAATCTTTTTTAAATGTGTCAATGAAACAACAACAAAAACTTAATATAATACTTGTGTATGTATGTATGTATGTATTAATTTATATT
>KN470211.1:33659-50150 GCA_000787095.1 Periophthalmodon schlosseri
ACTGATTTATTGTAAGTCTTCACAAAAGCATTGCAAATACACGTTTACATTTTTAAAAATATTATGCCCACTCTTACAACACATTAATAACTATACTATGTGCAAATATAAAAGGCTTTTCACAGCAAAGTTGATAAGTCCAAAAAATATCAGTAATGTTTATGTTTGTCATGATCATTATGTCATAATGGGCAGTCAGTCTGTATTTACACAATGATAAAACATTGACTAAAACTATTTTCATGTATCTCAAGTGAAAACATTCACAGCCACAGTATGTAACTTTTTAGGCAAAACATTTACTAAAATAAAAGCAATTTGGTTGCATTTATCGTACTGAAAAACGTGCATGCTTACTCTAAGCGGGCTTGCACCGCCACAAACCTGACTCTTATTTGACCTGGAGGAGGGCCTACTTCTGCTTCTTTCCTGGAAATGTTGTTCCTTTGGCTACAACATTCCATAGTGTGAAATACAATGTATCTATCTCCATGGAGAATGTTCCAAAGTATGGTTTTAACTTTCTATTTCCGTGGAATCATGCAGGTGACATGCCATCTCCAGAAAGTTACATACTGTACCTTTACTAAAGAGCTGCTCACTGCAAAGCATGATCTCAGTGAAATTTACCCAAATCTAATCTCAGTGCTGTTCTTAACTATTAACTGTGCATAGCTTTTAGCACACATCAA
This sequence comes from Periophthalmodon schlosseri, assembly GCA_000787095.1. Taxonomy (NCBI): domain Eukaryota; kingdom Metazoa; phylum Chordata; class Actinopteri; order Gobiiformes; family Gobiidae; genus Periophthalmodon; species Periophthalmodon schlosseri. The sequence goes on from KN470211.1 coordinate 34,352, forward strand.
ACTCTCAAAATGGCAGAAAGAAGAAACAGATGTGCGTCAAACATCTATCTTCTTTTGGTACCACCAAACCCTGCAAAGACAGAACAGTGGGTTACTAAATGAATGGCTTGGGTAAAAAGAAGTTAATCTGTTCATTACAGATATGAATGTTGAGTAATTGGCTCTGTGCACAACGGTTAGTTCCAATCAGAGGGACAGTCAGCGTGACCATTTCCTGTGTAATGTAATGTCTATGAGGTTTTTGCCAAGTCGCGTTAAAATAAATAAATCCTGACAGATCAGGCAGTGGACATGGAGCTGTGGGTGGATGTCACTGACAACATTTTAAACACTTTACAAATGTGAGGAAAACTTCACCAGAGGACACTTCTGTGTTTAGAAAGGCTTTGTGTGTCAATGCAAATGCTAAGTTCTATTAGAATATTAAATGTAACATAACAACAAAATGTTATTTGTTGTAAGGATGACCCAATTATTTTTAGGTATAAATTATTTCAGTCAGCGGTGTTATTTAATAGGCTTATTAGGCTCTGAAATTAGCATTAGCCCCAGCACACAAAGATGTGCCTTTGCAAACACAGAAGTGTCCTCTGGTGAAGTTTTCCACACATTTGTAGTGTTTAACATGTTGTCAGTAACATCCACGTGCAGCTCCCTGTCCAATGTCTGATCTGTCAGGATTTATTGATTTTAGTGTGACTTGGCAAAAACTTCATAGACATTATATTATGTCGGAAATGGTCGCGTTGACTGTCCCTCTGATTGGAACTAGCTGGCTACCGTTGTGCACAGAGCCAATTAAAGACCATATCTAAAAAAACAGCACACCAAATAAGTTACGTTCAAGTTAGCATTTGACGTCAGGCATCACAAACCTTATCATAATTTTTGGTGTCATCGAATATTTTATACAAGTTACAAATATTTTAATACAAGTTAGTTAGAAATATGTGACTGGCATTCTCCCTTCCTGACCACTTCACAACCGCCCCTGCATCACGATCGTCCCTACATCACAAGTGCCTGCATTGCAACCGCTCCTGCATTGTTACCTTAGCAGCACCAAAAATGTGCCATTGAAATACATAGGATTTCAGCAAACACCACATAGTCACAGCCAATTAGACTATATTATTTACAATGTTTTTGTTTTTTTCAACACAACAACAAAAAACTGTTGAAGACAATGGTTTGTTTAATGGTCATTACACCAGGCTACATCAATGGTACTTGGCAAAAGGACATATTTGGAACTGTATTTCAAGTTATAAAACTAATTAAAATAAATGATTATGTCTTGATTTTGTCCTGAGAGAAGGCCTTTTTCTCTGACCTGAAGCAGTTCTGGTGCCAGAGGAGGTGGAGTGTGTGGAGGAGGAGGGTTTGGAGTAACTGTCTGTGTGGCTGTAATATCCACGAGTCTGAAAAGGCTGGGACCTGAAACAATAAAACAGGTTATGTATGATATAAATGCACAGAATACACTCTTTTCACCAAATAATTATTTTTTTGTTAAAAAAGGATTAGGTCACAGTTTTTTAAATATTCTTTATAATGACATTACAGATTCAAACAGGTTTTTATAATAAACAGATGATTTTAAATGGCTTTACATGTTGCCTGTGTACAGTATGTAAAAACATGATCACAATATATTTTTCTTTAATTAAATGTCTCTCTACTAACCTCTGGCGACCGAACATATACCCCAACAGCCCTCCTGTTCCCATCCCAGTCCAAAAGCCTCCCCCTCCAGGCCTAGTGTTGCGAGTAGAGCGCCCCTCGGTGTACGGATACTGGCCCTGCGTATAGTCACTGTGGAAGCCATAGCCCGGGTTTGCCTCGGGATAACCTGCAGCAGAATAAACAAACGTTAAGTTGTGCCTTTTATTTTTTCAGAATTATGTAATAAATAGTATTGTATTCATGGGTGTCAGCTTCCTGTTTTTTAAGGATGGTTAATCATTCAAAAAGATATAATATTTAGTTTTGTATTGTTAATTCCTATGGCAACAGTCCTTACTTTTCATCATTCTGGAACCATGGATAGAACTGAGTGGGATTGATGCCTTGTATTATTAAATAAAGATGTAGCATTTCCTGGAATTTTGTATCTTTAGGAATGTAATTGCTTAGGAATAGTTTGATGTCTAGACAGTGTGATCTCTAGCAAGGAAAAAATGCCATTCCCCATTGTTACTGCATAGCTATATAAACACACGTTAAAAAGTTTCTAAATTAGGACTGGCCACTAATTACTGACTTTTTTTTTCTCCTGTCTCCTACCTTTTCCTCAGGGGACCAAATACAAAAAACTTATATTGTTGTTTTTTGTTTTTTTTCTTCAAAGGTAAATTTATTTTTTCTTTGCTCATATCTGTAAAAATTTGCTATTGCTATGGTAGAGTGCTGTGTACCTGTAGAGGTGTAGTCAGGCTTAAACCCGGGAGGAGGAGGGGTAGAGGCAGAGCCGTGGTGGGTCTCTCTGGGCTCTGGTCCCTGAGTCCCTGTGTTTCCGCTGAGAAACAGTTTGTAGAGACCGTATGCGATCAACAGGAGCAGCACCACCCCCAACAGTCCCCCAGAGTCCTCTCCACCTGAGGGAAAGGAGCTCTGACGTGGAGGAGACTGTGACTTATGATCAGAGAAACCATTGAAGAAACTGGAAGCAAAACCTGCAAAATCTGACCAAAAAGAACAGCAATGTAATTAAAATTAATTAATTAAAATTTTATCCATATCCCTGCTATCAAGATTCAAAAATTGTCCTTTTCGATACATTCGATGTTACATTCGATACTAAGGAAAATGTTCAATATTACATAACGTTTTGATTCCACAAGGATAATAAAAATACACTGTTTTTTACACAATATAAACAACAAAATAATAGCAGCTTCTTTAATTGTATCATGTGGCCTTATACTTGTTCTGAAGTCCAAGAACAATCACTTATTTTTATATTTATGTACTTTCAATTTTTGGCCAAAAGAACATATAGTTTGCTAGTAGATAGAAGATAGATACTAGTTTTAGTCATCAATTAGTTATCAATTAGTATCTGGGGTATAATTTTTTAACAACCCTTCCAGAAAGTAAATCCGCCTATATTTAAGCGCATGTACCAGATTTTTCCCCACATATTTGAAAAAAAAATGGCCTTGCCCCAGTACAAATATAAATAAACAAATATATTGTATGAGCAGCTTTTGAGGTAAAAATAAGTCTGCTGTGTACTGTCTGCATCTAATTATAAAGCGTTTTATTGTTTGATAATCAGGAAGTACCAGATTAGCATGCTAGTTGTTGTTAACATTACTATGGCGGTTACTCCTCTCTGGTCTTTGAAAGTTGTGAAAAGTGCTTATAAACTCATCGCAGTGAATAATTAGGATAATTTTGGATCTCTGCAAACTTTTTTTTAATTAACTAGTTTTTCACATTTTTAAGACTTTAATATTCGGATCTTCATATCATTCTTAGAACACAGATATCTTCAAGACTGTACTGTACCTCCAAATCCACTGGACCCCCGTTGGGACCCCCACCCGCCCTGGTTCCTTTTGCGTCCCTCCTCCGTCAGCTCCAGAGTGTACTCCAGACCACATGAGCCGGTCAGGATGTACGGGTCGGACGGGTGGTTGTAGCCCTCACAGCTCACCTCAATGCGCCCAAAACGGTACGTATTATCCATGTCTGTTTTACACTCCCACTGCAAGAAAAAAACAGTTTAATTTCACATGGTATTTTTACTTCTTTCACTGCATTCATAAATCTCATCTTTAGTGTTCCTGTAGGTCTCCTGTTTCCTGTAGCTCTAACCTAGACAGTGTACATTTTGTGTAAATTTTGCAGTGAAAATATTTACACCAAAGATCAAAGATGCCAAGGCTTAATCAAGCAATCGTGTCTGACTGAAGAGGATAGAGATGGGCTTTTTCCTATTGGCCTGTACCTGTACATCGACCCCGTCCCAGCCCTTGTTCTGGCACTGGACCACCTCTGGAGTGAAGGTGTGACACCCAGCAGAGCCCCCCACACACTGCAACTGAGGCACTGGACTGGTCCTGCGTCCGGTGGTGTAACGGCCCTTATACAAAGTCAGGGCCTGGATGTCCCGCAACAAAACACTACCTCCTGAGGAGAGAGAATATGATTTACTGAGATTGTCTTCCAAGTATTTTGTTTACATCTATGGTGATGCAGTAAGATTGAGTTGTAGTTCTGGAGGCTTTCTAACCCAAAGACCCAACTAACTCCAGCAGTTCTCAAGCAGTGGTTCTATGAGTTTTGCCCCACTTGAATCATCCCCCTAACAGGGTAGTTGGACAGTGAACTAGAAACACTTTTTCAGACTATAATTGAATTAATACATTTATTAAACATCTAAAGTGCAAACTCAACTTGTGTAATATTACTTGTGTTTACAAGTCAAAATAAAATAGTATAAGCTACTGTAAATAGTTAAGATGTCCAAAATGGAATGGGAAGATAACTTCAACTGAATTATTTAGCTCAAAACATACAGTAGAGTACATAATTTGCAATGAAACAAATGTTACGTAGCTCTTGTCTATACTTTCAAGAATGCAAGTACAGTGAACCACTTATATTACCTAAAGAAAAACTAACCATGATGACAAAATATATTAAATGTACCAATTAATCAGTATGACAACAGTTCCGGAAATAGAATAAAAGTTGTTAATATCCTGTTAATGATGACAATGAGTATGATCAAGAGATTAGGCCTATACATGAATAATGAAATATTCCAGTACATGAGAATTATCGGTATAAATAGGTTATTTGTAAGGTAAACGGTAACAGGAAGTTCAGCTGTGATAATTTAGCTCCTAAAACGCTTACCGTCATTCCAGCAGGAAACAGACTCCAAAAACGAAAACGCGACCAGAAATATTAACGCCCGCTTCATCGTTGCACAATACGTCCTAAATCTTGAATCCTCGATCTAATATCTTTTTACTTGGTTACAAAGTCGATTGTCTCGAAACGAAACCGCATCCGCGTTCCGCGTACAGAAAGTTACCAGATACTTCCGGGTTACGTCATATGTTTTTGCTTCGCTGGGCCAATCAGAAACACGCACGACTAGTTCACAAAAATATTGTCTGATGCAAAGAAAGAGAAAAGTTTTGATTATTTCCACAGTTTGCGTCATCTGTGACTATTGAAGAAAAATGTGTGGTAATATTAAATTAATATATTTTAAGCATTTTATGGTGCATTGAGTCATACCAGTTTTAATAAAGGGCCATCATAGACAGTATATATTTATATATGCAGTCTATGAGGGAAATATAAGAGACATTTCTTGCCTAAGTACTTAAAACAAAACTAGCATTGTGTGTTCCAAGTCTTAATCTACAATAGCTGTTTTATTTGTATTTTTAGCCATTTGATGAAATAAGCCAGGTGATTTCCAGTGTTTTCTGCAATTAAAAAGGCTCTTGTTATGTAACTACAGACAAATCCATGTTCTTTCAAAAGGTTCATTTCTGTTACATAACAAACTTTTCATAACTATGTATTTCTTCAAATCTACTCTAATGTCTATGTAAGAATAGCAAAGTGAGTAAGATGGCACTAAGTTGATCGTATTCTTGACTGACAGTCTTAAGTTCAGTTCCTTCATGGTCGAATTTTCTCTGGGTTCCCTGCATCACCCTAAAATATGGGACAAATTGCTGTTACAGCAATTGCTTTATCAGCTTTCAGATTTTAAAGGGTAAAACCTTAATTTTGTTTCTTTATTAGCACACCTAACCATACAATGACAACATGTAAGATAGGGCTCTTTACAGCTAAATAAATCTTAAATAGTTATAAACATTGAGGTACAACCATAGACTGTATAAAGAATATATACAGTCTATGGGTATAACAGTCCCAACCAAATGCAAAAGTTAACAAGATGAACATAGGAAAAACATTAATACCTTTGTTCTACGACTGTTATTTAATTATAATTTGAAAGTTTAATTAGCATTGACACAGCCCTATTTCAATTTCACTTAATACACTATTAAAGAATCCTGTAATGAAAAATACAATTAATTACCTTCTGTTCGGAATGAAACGTGTGCACTTTCTGCCACTCAAAACCTGGAATAAAGTCGCTTTTATAATCTACATAGGCTTTTAAACACAAACCAATAAAGCACCAATAAAATATATTAGATCTATACTTTCTCAACGGGTTATTTTTCTGTCTGTTTTAAATAATTGTAAATAATTAAAAATGTCCCCATAATAGAGCAGGGCCATTTTGAAATAAGGAAAAGAGACCACTAATTTTGGATTTTGGTGTATAATTTTAATGTACTCTCACAAGTCGGTGAACAAGGTACAAGTTTTGTCGCTCACGGTACTAAATCACACATCCATTGATAGTATAAATAGCCAACCTAAAAATAATAGTACACATTTTCAATACATAAAATCATCATCAAGTATCGAAGTCTTTAAGTTACTGACAAAATAAAAAGGCATACAAAATATAGCAGACGTTGGAAGTCCAGTTTGAAGCAAAAAATATGAACGTAAATAAATCCGGAAACTAAAAACTAAATCACATTTTGGACATGGCAGTTAACTGGTAAACAAAAAGTTTGATAGGAAAATAACAGCTGCTAGACTTCGCTTAACAAATATGCAACAATTAAGCATTTTATAGTAAAAAACTGTACTGAAAGGGCATAATTGTTAAGACTTCCTGCACAAGACAAAGGCAACAATTTGTTTATTTTTTTTTTTTGTTTTTGTTCCGAGTAGAAAAACCAGACACCTTTCTAAATGCCAGCCATCACGATTGCCAGTTGGTGCACTTTGATTGTAAGGCATTTATGGATGTGAATTCTAAGGAAGGCATAGCTCTTTCTAGTCAGTCACCACAAATTCATTTATAAGGGACAATACCAGACAATAGGTTGTGCTCACCATCTATACATATTTTTATGCCAATAATTTAGATGGAGGGCGGTAGACAAGATTACTAAAGAGACGATTACAAAATTTAACCATTAATACATTTTGTTACATTTGCCTTTTTTGTTTACAGTCATGTATAATTTACTGATATTTTATTGCGACTTTTCTTGTACAGTTAACAATTTAATTTCCTCATTATGTGACTGCCAAAAGTGTTCTTATCTTAACCTCTGTCCGTTTACAGTGAAATATTTAGTACCGGTAAAGAGATTATATTAGTTCTCTATGCTTTTTAAACCATTATATAAGAGATGCATTGCTTATAAATTAACTTTATAATCACCCTAGTTTTAATTTTATGTGGATAGGTCCAATAATTGCAGATTTGGTGACACAAATTGAGGATATCAAACTAAACCGTGATTGTAGACTATAGATAATGCATTAAACCAAAAGAGTGTTGTAAGTGCTAAGAAACAATTGTAGATTTTGGTCATTTATTTTTCTTAATTACATGTCAATATTGGTTCCTGCCCTCCATCTTTGATTTTGACATTAACATCTAGAAAGTGAACGCAACCTACTTTTGAAGCACAGGTAACAGACTGCCCAATTAAAATATATATATTCCAACATCTTACATTGATTCATGCTGCCTTTTTATTTCTCATCTGTTACAATGGGAATACTTGAGGACTATTCTCCATTTTGACACTTTGATACCTGGAGGAGGAAGGAATCATTGATAAAGTTGAGCATGGAATTTCAAAATAAAAGTACTTCAACACAATGTAATAAAGATATAAGCCTGCCAGTGAAGCGCTAGCCAGGACTTTCATGGTTAGAAATGGTAAAGTTGGTTGGCTCGAATTTTGGCTGTAGTTTTTGAATATGTTTTACTGGATGCAGCAGTTATTGCGATGGCCGTTGGAGTCTTTGAAGCGAAGGCGCATTTTTGGACGATATTTCTCCAGATAAAACAGCTGCTTACTGTTGAAAGCTCCTCGACGTTTCCTGGAAAAGATAAAGTGAGATTATTGTAAGAAACAACGCATTACTTTTTTTTTTTTTTTTTACACATCCCAGTGCTGTTCGAGTATTTGTTGAGTATTTGTTGGTTGGGGGGCGGGGTCTGGGGATATAAGGAACAGGTATCCACACTTCAGACTCTGCCCCTGCATCCAGGTGTTTGCAATCAGAAACACCTGGCTGTAATCAGGGCAGCACAGTGTGGCATCATGTAGTACTTAAAACTGCAGTGGTCACTGGAGGCAGCACACAATCAGTTTTTTGACTGTTTTTGAACACAAAGCTGGAAATTTGCCTAGTAGGAGTAGGAACAGTAGACAATGCTATTAAAACGCAGTACAGTTTAGTAGCAAAAAGTAATTGATTTAGTGTTTAGTTCCACTTTATAATTGGAGAAAAATCATCCTTTGGGTTAATCATTATTTTAGACCAAGTTGGGTCTAGATAAGAGTTCAGGTTTAGATCTGGTTGTACTCAGAAATCTGAATATCATCTTGTGTGGTACTTGTTGTAATAGACAAAGAAATTAAATCAGGATTTAAAATCAAGCTGGAATACCAGCAAAAGAGTTTGAGGAATCCTTTTTGCAGTCAAAATGACTAAAACCGTTTTAGAATAATCACTATTCATATGATCATATTCATATGTTGTATTAAAAGGTTTTACAGAGTATGCTTTTTATTCATATAGGAATGTGTCAATATTCACATCTATGTACAGAAAAAAATCTAATAGGAAAGTTTACTGCCTGAGTAAGACGTTTTGGTAGCTATTGTGATATTTGGCTACAAACATAAAAATGTATTAGAGCCACTTCTAATAATACTGGTTATATTTTTAATACAACCACAAATCAGACCATAATGTAATCAGGCTTTGACATCAAGTCTTTCTAATGATGTACGAGTATGAATGAGTCAGCTATAGGCCTGAGTCACAGTGGTGAGTCATGAGATTCTTTAGATACCAATCGTTCTGTGGCCATTTTGTTTTGTACAAGGTGAATTTCTCTTAGTTATCAAAAACATTCAACTACTTGTACTTTTTTGTTCTTTTTAAATTAGCATAGGTTTAATTCAAAGCTGCAATATGTCATTTTCTGGTGAAGGGAAAGCCAATGACATCTGGTGGAGATGTTATTGCTTGGCTTTGAATGTTCCACAGTATGGCATTAAAAACATCTTGTATTCATGCAGTCACAGGTGTTTTTTCATGTTTATGCACTCGTATTGTGAGCAGTCACCTCTCCACAGATCTGACCTGTAACTTTGTCATCTGGCATCACCTGCTTGTCTCCATGGAGTTTGATAAGGAACAAGCCATCTCTCCATGGAGACAAGTAGGTGTCCAACCCTAGAAATAGAGAAGTTACAGAGTGTATCTTTAAATGAAAACAATGCCTTCTACTGTTTAATGACCAAAGAGTAAATAAACTAAAACTATTTTTAACACTCTCCGCTTATCCTTATGAACAATGAACTCCCAAAGTCTAAAATAAGACGAGTTAGGTTTTTGTGAGCCAAAAAAAAGTAAACTTACTGCCGAATGAACTGGACAGCATCTTCATATTTCATCCCACATTCGATCAAAGCAAGTGCCACGAGAACAGGAGCTCTGCAAAAGGCAAATATCATGATTAGCAAATGAGATACTAGTAGCCTACATATTAATATCAATATCAAAAGTGTTGTCGCCATACAAAAATTTCAAACTCGATTTCAATACTAAGGAAATACATGATACATGATACAGATTTTTTATACCCCAAACATTTTTATTTTAGATAATAGACTTATACTAGTTCTGATATAGAATAAGATAATTTAAAACCTATTCAGGAAAGTCACATTTTGCTCAGTTTGATTTTTTTACAGTATTGATACTTGTATGAATCTAGTTTTAATACAACTTTTAGGGTTGTCAAAGGTATCAATATCCAGAAACCAATCAGTACTAAAAGACAAATTAGGATCATGTAGCGCGGGTTAATATGAACATTTTAAGACCAGAATGATGACCCTGACAACAGCAGTTACGGAGAGAGGGGTGACAGTTTTTCAATGTAAAGTGAATTGGAGCCAGAAGCACGTCCATGCTCACTTCCTATTTGAAATGCAGTGGCTAGCAGGTTAGCTATGTCCATTTGTATATACAGTCTATGGTTACAAAATAACAAAGAGCAAAAAATATAAACTGTACAAAAATTCCAAGTAGTAAAAAAAAAAAAAGTAAAAATATGGTCAATATAAAATATATAGAGGCTATATACAAGAAGTGGTGGTGCAAATACAAACAGTGGAAAGATAATAGTGATTTGACATGATACTGAAATACTGTTAATAATTATGGGTTACCACTTTTGCAGAGATGTTTTATATTTATAATAACAATAAGAGTATAAATAGACCCCTCACCTGCCCAAGCCTGCCACACAGTGCACAGCGATGCAACAGCCAGGCTCCTCCCTAAACTTCAGCTTGAGCAGGTTCAGCCAATCGTCCACGATCTGATTGGACGGAGGAGCTCCATCGTCGAACGGCCAATCCTGGAGCAGAACAGAGCAAATGGGAAGTGATGTGAGGCGGTGTCTTAGAAACCAAAAACAAAGGAGTGAAATGCTGAGCTCACAGCAGGAAAAGAGGAATATTAGTGAAGAGAGGAGGGGGGCTGTGACAAACTACACATCTGAAATTTAAGGCTTGCTCAGCAAAGTCTATACTGTTTCAAACTGTTTATGTACACTTAATCGCAAAGGCTAAAATTATCCAGATATTACAATGTCCTCTGCAAAGAACGATACAGAATTTAGAATTTATAGAATAGAAAAAAATGTATAGAAAAGTCTTGTTGTGGCTGTAGTTTCGAGTCTTTGACCTCTACTAGCATGTTTTGAAATTCATGGGCTTCTGGGAATAGTTTATCAGGTCAAATTTCACCCTTTAAAAAATATATATCACTAATCTAATCACAATCTTTGCCTGAAAAAACAAACTTTTTTCCCAACCTTCCTAATCCCATCTAGGAAAGCCATGTTTTTATTATTTATATTTAGTCTATCCTTATAGTACACCTAAATTTTATTGTAGTTCTATTGTAATTTAGGCATGCGATTGATTAAACAGTTTTAGTTTATTGGAGGCATGACTTACCAGGACCTGGATCCCCTCCTTCACCACCAGAGTGGCGTCATACGTGGCCTCACAAACTCTCACCACGGTGGTAACTCCATACTTCTTCAGCTCCTGCAATTAAACAAGATTACAATTATTTACATGAACTGGAATTAATAGACTGTGTTCACGCTCTAGAATTTGATGGTGGTGAATATCCACTTATGTGTTTAATTTAATCAATGATTTTTGGAGGTATTTGAACCACATCTTCCTCAAACAGAAGATGAATCAAATTTGTTTATGGGGCCAGTTTTTACAGATTAGGGCTGGCTAATATGGTGATAAAAATCTTATCTTATTCTTGTGACAATACTGTTTTTGGTGATACTGTCATATTGGAATTCAGTGAGTCTCTTTTTAATGCATCTCTATGCACAAACACAGGGACTTTTCCCCACTCACACTTAAAGGTCCGCCTGTCATGCTTAGAGTGACATGTGGATTTAGCCAATCACAGTGTAGCCTGAAACTTGAATACAATTTTATCACAATCTACTTCTTAGATAATCCATGATATAATTTTTTTCGCCCACCGATATAAATACTGACATCTTAAAACCATGCAAGATATGCATTTTGTGACAAATAACTGCCTGCTGCTAGTCATCTTGATTTGATTCAGTAGGCCCTGTTGTGACATACCATGAACACAACTCACTGTAACCCATGATGTCATTACATAATGCTAGTCTGTACTTTCTCTCACCTCGATGAACTTGTTCAGCGTGGCGTTGGTGGGATTGTGGGTAATCAGGAACCTCATGTTTTTGTAGGTGATCTCCACTGGGGCTGGTCTATTCATTCGAGCCATTTTGACAACGTAAAAATAAAATATAATGTAACAAAAGCCAAATGTCTCGTACAGAGCAAAAACTCAGATGTAAACACTTAAAACGTGGAGGGAATGTCAACAAAAATGTCCAATGGATTAAAATCCTCCAGGCTTCTTCAAACAATTGGCAAGAATTGACAAAGGCTGCTGTTGTAATCGTTGGGGCAATCTTGGAGAGATGGCAGCCGAAAAAGGACAGACAATCAGAACCAAAAAAACTCAAAAGCTTTTCTTTTTGGAATAAAATGAAAGAAAAGAAAGAAAAAAACAAGGCTGGTTCCACCTTATTGTGGCCAGGCGGGGGCAGTGTGCAGCAGGTGGAGTTACCCCATCCAGACAGAGTTGTGGCTGGTTCAGGGAGGGCTGACCGGTCCTGCCTGCGACGCGGGGTCCTCCTTTGGCTCAAGTGTGGTGGCTGGATGGCGAGTTTGGCTTTTCACTCGTCTGCATGTACGACGTGCTGAGCCTGGCAGTAGTCTCCACTGCCCTTCAGAAACTCCATAAATGTGTGACCCAGAACACCACAGAACTGCTACAAGACAAAGAGAGAAGGAGGTTAAAGGCAGGGACAAAAAAAACATAACTTTAGAGTAGGGCTGCAAGATTAATCACAATTGAATCGAAATTTGAATGGATGCAACCAGTTCAAACATGTTCTGAAACGTGATTCTTGTGCAAGTTTGTCAGTTCATATTTCAGCATTTTTGTCTTCTGGATGCACCTAAAATGTGAAATGTAAATCTGACCCTGAGACCATCTGCTAATTTGTAAAGATTTGCTGTAGCTATGATTAAATTTTGTGAGTCTTCCCACAATGCCCTAATAAAATCTGCTACATCAGGGGTGTCGACACTGTGGCCCAGGGGCAAAATGCAGCCCTCAGACCAACTTTTGTTGTCCCTCAGGCCTGCTGGATTGGCCAAAATGACCATTTTTACTGGAAAGGTTTACCACTAAAACCCAAATAACAAACATAACATTGTGACACATCCCTAAAATTATGTTCTAAGCATTATTAAAAGGTACAGTGGCTCTGTCAAATCGATGCTAATCTGTCACTTTGAATGGGTTTTAATATGAGGCCCCTCGGTAAAAAAAAAAAAAAAGTTTGGACACCCCTGTATTATGGTACACGCACAAGAATTGTGATCAAATCGTAATTGTGACCTAGACTCCAACATAATACTTTATGCCGTATTGTCTGTGTAATCCCTCAGTCGTCCAGGTCTGATCCATAGTAAAAGCCAAAGTTACATCTGTCAACTGGACAAAGCTGGAGTGAAGACGTTTGCTGCTCATCCAAGCCGCTTCTTCAGTCCAAGCCTGTCCAATCCAGGCTTGGATGAACAGCGAAAGATCTTCACTCCTACAACGTTTTATCCAGTTAAGAGATTTAACATTGGCTTTTACCATTTATGCCATATTGTAGATTGCTTCTAGAAGTAGTAACAGCAGCATACCATTTCAGTTTTCAAAAACATTTGGAGTAACAACTGAAATGTAAGGGCTACCAGGCAGACTTTTGCACCATGTGATTTTCTCACATATCCCTCTGCATTTATCTAAACTTGGGACTGGCATCAGAAAGCACAGGATCGTGACCTCTGGTGGTTGGATTCTCAGACAGTAGTTTTATTTGATGCTATACAGTTACAACCACAATGACTGAAATGAAATGACTGACATTAGTTTGAAAAGTTCATAAAAAGTTTGGCAGTCAAAGGCCTACACAGTGCCAAACAGTGTCAAGGCAGAGCAGATCAAGTAGACCCATAGTTTATGCAATTTTCAATGTGAAAAAATCTATGATGTAGCCAAATCCACAAAATACAGATTAGAAAGATTACCTAAATCTAAAGTGCAATCCATGGTTTAGCAAGAATGTAAGATATGTCAACATACAATTCTCAGCAAAGCGCATTACACTACACTACACTACACAACACAAAACGTCTTAATCTTGACATAACACAATTAAACAATCTTATATTACAACTCCGTGTAAGATACTGGACTGTTATATAAAAATCAGTCTTCTTTTATTTTGTATTTTTCCACCTGACTGAATCTATCCTATTGATGTCATCATGCTATACTACCAGAATGAAAATTAATATTGCTAACAGAAACCTGTTAACAATATTAATGTTAGCTACCCCCGTCTGTTTTAAATATAGAATGTTGTGTCGTCTGAAGCGCAGCCATTTCTAAGTCCCAGAAAAAGAAATAAACTACCATATTATTAAGTGATTTATAAAAGTTACTGTTATCTCGTCATAAAAGCCATCTACAGTAATCCTAACTGAACTGGTTTATGCCACATGAGATCATAGATGCCAGTAAAAGAGGGTTTAAGCTTGGGTCTTGAATCTTACTTTCCTTCCTGCTCACGTTACTGTACAATGCATATCTGTGTGTGATAGTGCGGATGTGTCACTTGTAACATGTAGGTCATATTATCTGCGCAGGGAGGCCCAAAGACAGGCTCCTCCACCTAAACCCCAAAACTGTGACTCACGAACGCATTCCCTCTGCCATTTTGTGCGCCCGTGTTTTCAGACATGGTACCAGGAACTGTGCTTTCCAAGAAGTCCATTTACTAAAACAGTTGTGCGATTTTCCCCGACTGTGGCCCTACAAGCCCATCTAAGGCGGTGTAATTGAGGTTTGATGATATAAGGAGCCATTTGACAAGCTAACTAATTTGTTTTTCATTTGTCCATGACACAATCACTCTAGTATGACAGTAAACAACAAGATTAACAGCTTCCAACTCAGTCTTTTACGCACACATGTATTTAGAATTTAAGAGCAAAAAGGCAAATTTGATCAGCAATTATTTAAAGCTAAATCTTTTAAATGAATCGCTTAGCTTTAAAACACAGCATAAAGGTAATGTTTGAGCGTAAAATTACAATATGGAAATGGGATAAAATGGATAAATTCATGTTTTTACCAAACCGGTATTTTCCGGCTTAAAGCAGCATACGGTATAAAACGACACACAGCGCCAAACAAGAAGCTTAAATGTGCCGAAATAGGGACAAAATCAAGAAAACAAAAGGTGTTTAAAACGTGGTGACTGTCGTTTAGGGTCTGTAAGGCGTTGGAGAGCAATAAAGTGGTGGGCTTTGTGTGAGAACTGTGGGCGCCATCATGCAACGCTAGAGGCCTTAAGGTGTAGTCCAGGACGACGTAAACCATTTTACGATCACTCTATGAACACAACACGACAAATTATTATTTTGACTAACAGTGAATCATCCGGCAAATCTTTAAGTCGATGTCATGTGCGCGCTTTGGTAAAAATCTATTGTTTTACGACCCAGAAACTTGCAGGCCACCGTCTCGTCTCCCCAAAGCGACCAGCTGCTGCTAAACGATGGGAAAGATTTGCCGAGTGTTCAAATTTTAGCTTTAAAAATAAGAAAACATCGAAGAAAATGTGATGTACTTACTGGGATATGCTTACTCATTGAAGATTGTAGCTTAATCATACAGCCGGTCCCCAGAAAAAGGTAAAAATATAGAAGTGATCTCCACCATACAGGCCGGTGCTGTGTGTCCGAGCGGAGCCGAAGTCTCCTGGGCTCGTTTTTTTTCGGCGAAGGCGAAAAGTCAAGCGAACCGGAAACGGTAATGTGTGCGAAGGTAAAGATTTCAAAAAAAGACATAAAATAAACATTTTTCGGCCAATATTCTTGTAGAAAGCATAGACAGTATATACAGACTATGGTAGAAAGAGAAAATGAAAATAAAACTTTACACACTTAATAATAATATAAGATATAATTATAATATATTTTTTATAACT
>KN470211.1:56537-70632 GCA_000787095.1 Periophthalmodon schlosseri
CTACTACTCTCCTTAGCAATCACGACTTGCCATTTTTCCAGCAGCTAGTGGATAGTATGTACTGCATGGGAGCTGATATTGATAGCATTGCGTCTGCTAGCGGACCAGGACAAATGGAGATCAATTTGAGACCAGAATTTGGGATTTCTGCAGCAGATAGTGCGTTTACGTTTCGCACCGGTATCAAAGAAATGGCACGTAAACATAGCTATATTGCTAGCTTCTTCACTGATGATGGTTTGTACAATGCTGGGGTGCTTTCTCACAGCTTGTGGGATGCCAACGCGCAACGTAGCCTCTTTCACATTGGGGACAAGCCGGGGGACCTATCTGAAATTGGTCGCAAATGGTTAGCTGGTTTGCTAACTCACTCTGCAGCGCTGAGTTGTCTTATGTCGCCTGGTCTTGGCTGCAGAAGTCACATGGCAAAAACTACCAAAGATCCCAAACGCATGCTGTATGCTACATGTGGGTGCAATGATAACAGTACTTCCTTCAATATTAAAAGTCATGGAGGAAGAGAAACGCACATTGACAACAAGCTAGGGTCAGCTATGGCTAACCCGTACGTTGTGCTAGCCGCTACTGTTGCCGCAGGGTTGGATGGAATAAGGAGGAATCTAAACTTGGAGAGTGGACTGACCAAAGCGCCCGGGCAGCAGAAAGAGTTTGCGATCCCCATAAAACTGGATGAGGCATTGGAAGCTTTGGCTGAAGACCAGATGATCTGCAGTGCACTGGGAGAGCCATTTGTTCAGTACTTTATTGCCATGAAGAAGTTTGAGATAGAGACCCAAGAACTCGATGATGAGAGGAACAAATGTCTGGAGTACTTTATATAAAACTATTAGCATCTGAGTGGACAGTAGTAAGTCCAATATTATGATAAATCTATAATTAAAAGGCTCTGTGCCTAACTTTGAACCATGATAGAGAAACATGACACAGTTTGAACTTTTAGCCCATTTAACCTCTTCTCAACCTGATTTTTAACGGTGGCAGAAGATCAAACCCTGGTATCGGCAGAGGCAGTATCTCCTATATGGTTCTCTTACATCATAATCATTTCACTCGGGCAATGCCATTCAGTCTATTTTTTTCTTACTAAAAGCTGCTTTCAGACTGCATGTAGTAAAGGGTGCGTAATATTTCCAGAACTAAAGGGGAAAAAGACAGGGACACAAACCTGAGGTCCAGACTCCTGTGTCTGGACCTCAGGTTTGTGTCCCTGAGGTCCAGACTCCTGTGTCTGCTGGCATCCTTTTGCTAATAGCTGTGTTGGAATCTACTAATTTCAATATGCTCCATTCCCCACTATTGCCAATAGAGGGCAACAGACACTAAGTCCATGCATTCCCTGCCAATGGTGTGCCAGTACTTTAACAAAATATGTTAAACAGCCGTCAGAGACAGATGGCAGAAAAAGGTATAAATGTGAGCTTTATTGGACAAACATATATATATTTTTTTTCATTATAGCTCACCAAATTGTTGTGCTAGTATCACACTTTCAGAGTAGTGTAAATTCCTTTATTTTAAAGAAAAATTATTTGCATTTGCATTTGAGGTTATAGTTTTAATTGTATGTTTAACTATTTTATTTAGTTCATGGAATTTTAGTGTACTTATTTTTTATATATTGTTTTAATGAATTGAACATTTGTGATAAAGAGTTATGTGAATTCCTTCCTTGGCCGGAAAAATGAAACATGTGGACAGAAGCACTTAAAGAGGTAATTTATATTGTTTTACATTATGTACATTTTAATACATTATTGGTGATGTGACATTTGAGGTGTTTAAATAAAGACATGATTTTTTTTTTTTTTTTTTTTTGCTGAATATGTTCCACTATAATGTTTCTTATACAACTTACAAAGTACATAGTTTATTACCACAACCAACAACAGATAAATAATGCCAATGAATGAACATTAAACACTTTTCTGTGACGTTCAATAGGCTGTTTCATTGAAAATAATATAACTTACCCAACAGAAGTCAGTGTTCTGTTTAGTAGAAAGGGAGTGGCCCTTTCTTTTAAACAGATCTTTGCCTTGTGGGTAAGTACAATAGTTCTTCATTGCACCTCAGGTCATTTCAAACAATCTATTTTTACACACTTTACATAAATATATTTACTTAACCTAAACGTACCCAAGTTGTGAGCAATGTTTATACAATGACAGGAAAGTATAATGGGAACTGACTCCCAGTAGAAATAAAATGGTTGTCTCATTTATAATATGAATGGGTAATTTCGCCACATGGACAACCCTGTTAAAATTAGATCTGTGGACGACAATAGTACCTCACCACCGAGTAAAGAGTGATTGAAAAATGCAGATTCCATTTCACTTGGTTTTGTTCATCAAATTACTCACTTTTTGCATGAAACGTCCAATCTTGTTGTTTTCCCCTGTATTTTGAGTTTGTCCGTGAGTCTGAGTTCTACTGTCACTCGTCACTCCCTTCAGTGTTCCAGCGCTCCTTTCATTGTCTGTGGTATAAACTCTTCTTGAACTACTGTCTTCTCTTCCGAGCAAATACTCATATCGACTGTACGCCTTCTCCTTTCTGACTTCGTATGACGTTGCTTCATCATTTAGTGTACTCCGCGACCCTTTCTCACTATCTGTTTTTCTTTTGCTTAAACGTTGAGGAGATAATCGAGTGAATGGTAACTTTGTTTTCTCTTCCGTGGGTGATGTTGCAGATTTTTGAGATTTTTTTGGTGTTTGCTCTTGCTTCCCAATTGTAGACCCCACTGAACTTTCTGTCCTTAGCGATACGTTTGAGCCGGACATTTTCTGCGACCTCAAAGAGGATTTTCTCTGCAATGAATCTTTCCTGGTTTCTTTTCGTCTGTTTTCGTCTGTTGACAACGCTGAAGAGACTTTGGACTTAACAGAATGTTTTCTTTGTAAAGTTGATGTGTCTTGCTGCTTTGCTTCATCTTTTGACTTGGATTCTGGAGTTGTTTTCTTTGGTCCATTTTCTACTTCCTTTGGCACCAATATCTTGATTTCTTTTGCAATTCCAGAATTCAAACCATCCACGATTTTGCCTGCAGACTCCTTTCGCTCTACTTTTTCTTCAAAACTTACAACCTTTTCTTCTTTTCTAGTCTGTTCCTCTTTTTGCGGTGCCAAATCTGAACTATTAACACGACTAACTCCTTCTTTCTCTTCTGGGATTTTTGTCAACGATTCCATGTGTCTTTGGTGTTTTGGACCAAGCCCTAACTTTCCAACTGAATCGTTTAATTTCAAATCTAGATCTGTGGTTGATCTTGACACAGTCTCTTGCCAATCGTACATCTTTCTCTCCGTCATACTTTCAAATTCATTATGTGATATCGTTCTTTTTCCATCTGTAAGAACCCACTCTCCTTCTTTCTTATAGTCATTTTGGTGCGCAAATGCTGCCAAATCTGCTGCACTTTGCCGTAACTCCATGCCCCTCGACAAATGCTTAGTTTTTTGTTTTTCTTGCGTTAAATACATATTCCAAAACGGCTCCTGGCCTTGTTGTAAGTTAGCGTATTCTTGCAAACTCAACCTCTTTTGACGCGTTTCTTCCATTCTTTGCTTAATATCTTTCGATCTTAAGTGAATATTTTGGGATGGCAGTTCGTTTAGCCCGTTGTAACTGCTATAAGGTGACCCAACTGGTGACAAAGCTTCGTAAGATGCATCTAATGGTCCATTCAAGTAAACATCCATTTTCCACTTGTTTAAGGATGTCTCTGAATTGAATGGAATTAGATTATGGTCCGCGCCATATCGAGATTGGTGCCTTAAATGTTGCCTGTTTTGTAACTCATTTTTTCTAAATGTATGTCTTTCCAGTCCGATATCTTTAGTCCCCATTCTTAAGCGCGTTGAATTAAACTTTTGAAGATCTCCCCCATAGCTGTGCCCCCTTACAAGATTACTCATTTCCGGAAAGTAGTGCAACCTGTCTTGCATGCTAACGCCTCTTGTTAGCATGTTGTTATTGTTAGCAAAGCCGTTGATAGCTTTGTGTTTCATGTGGAGTTGATGCAGAGAGGGTTGGCTGGAGGAGGGGCTGTGCAGGTAGTGTACTGGGTGCACTTTTTCATGGGACAGGAGAGGTGGAATGGTGGAGCGGGCATAGAGGCGTCTAAACTCCTCATCATAAGAAGAGACTAGCTGACCGGTGATGACCAGGACCATGCTCAAATTTAGCTTCTCAAAAGTCCACGTGTAGCTATGGAAAAAGATATATATATATATATATATATATTATATTTAAAACCAAACCCAAAATTACAAAACAAACTAAACAAAAAGATGTAACATGATATCTTATGTGGCACAAAATTCACAGTAACAATTAACCGACACTTGAAAGACATATTTCCTTAATTTTTACCTCTGGTTGGTCACCTGCTACTCTTAGCCAATCATAGCCAACTACTTTTGCCTTTTAGCCAATCATCACACACATTATCTTTATAAAGGCATCTTAATTACAGATGATGCCACCTTCTTGTCTTCACGGAGATAGATAGGTTTAATGCCATACTGTGGAACATTCCATGCACTGTACTAACATCTCCATGGAGACAAGCAGAAAATGTACATACTGCACCTTTAAATAAGCTAATATAGGAGAAGAGGATGCAGTATATGTGACTCTCATGTTTAAAATGTACTGTATTTTAGTAGTAATTGTAATATATTTATTCTGACCTGTAAGTCCCATAGAGCACAGTTCTGCAGTCAATGAGGATAAACTTCTGCTCCAGAACGCCGTTAAACTTCATAGAGGACTGACATTGGTACTGCAGTCCCTGCACTGTCCGAACTCGAATAGTCTGAAACAATTAAATCATGAACAAACATGTCAAACCAAGACAAAGAGACTACAGGCCACAGGAAAATAAAAATCCTTCAACACAATGTACTAATCAAGAGCATTATGAGGGATCAGCATGGTAGCATTTGTATGTGGCTAAGATGTGAGACAGCCCTCTACAATAGCCTATTTTGCATACTTACTGAGCCTACTTTGTGTATGCTGCTCTGCAAATAAACCTACTCGCCTTGACAAGTGTTAGCAGTTATGTATGTAATAAAATACATACATGTAGTTTTATAATATTGTTTAATTATTCATAATATTAGCTGAGACAGTGTTCCAGGTGTGAGCTGCACTCACGGAGAAGTCCATCTGCCCAAAAGTAGTTTTTTTCTAAAAGGACTGGCAGTCTCTCTGCTTTGGGCTTGTGTGCCTCTACTTTCCTTAAGGTGGATAAATTCCTTCTGAGGAGATAGACCCAAACCATGAATTACTTTAATGTACACTAAAATGGCATGATGTTCAACAATATTTGGAGATGTTATTGCATTGCATAATGTTCCATAGTATTGCACAGTATTTATCTATCTTACATTTGTTTAATTACATGTGCATTATTACTGTGAGTTGGGTCGCCTCTACAGATCTTGTAGCTTGGCCTGGGTGGATCACCAGCTTTATAGACAGGTTTAATGCCATACTGTGGAACATTCCAGACAAGCAATAACATCAGACAAGCTGTTGGTGGATTGTTGGTGGAAAAGTTACATAGTGCACCTTTCACTTATACAGCTTCAGAGTAAGGATACTTTCCACCTATGACTTTTTTTTTCTTTTTTACAGTAAAATGTGTATAATGAGGTCGTAAAGGGCTCCAAAGCATTAGACTAAAATAATGACAGTTAAACGTGTTCGCTAATAGTTCAAGGAAAAACTTGTGAAAAACTTTACTTCTCAGCAAAACTCAACTCAACAAAGACTTCAAAACAAACAAAACCTTTGCCGGAGCACAGGTAGAAACGTGCTTCATTTTTACTGCTGTATTTTGTCATTACGTTAAAAGTATCTGCTGTTGTTTTCAGATGCAGTTAAACTTGAAAATCCAGCTGACTTGAGCTGGTCTTTGGTGCCTGTGAGGAATGTTTAAAGCAGGAGCGGTGTAGACAATTTTAATCCTCCGAGCGCTTGTGCCAATAGAAGAAAAGGTCATAACAAACAAAACTATGAAAGAAGCATCACCTTCAATTGATCGATGTCTGACAGTGAGAGACAGTGAGCCAGTGGTTTTATGTCATATACTCATGAGGATAGGAATATCACAATATAAAATTTTAGTGTTACAATTATTGTGAGACACTATTCACTATCCTTAAGTATGTGACCAGCTTTAAGGAATACTGTAGCAAGTAGAGTTAATGTGATATAAGCACTTTACATTTAGGCTTAAAAAATTGTATGGCAACTTTCAGCGTCTGGAAGAGTGCTATATAAAACTAATGTATTATTATTAAAGATCTGTGTGATGTTTTTATGGCATTTTTCAGAAATAAAACCCCCTATCATGGAATAAATGCAAGGTAGATAAGTTTAATGTCCTACTGTGTAACCTTCAAGGCAATAACATCTCCAAGTATACATAGCTACATAGAGCTTAAAAATAATTAAACAGCCTTTAATCCCTGGAGTTGTGTTTAGATTTACTCGGGCATGGGACGGGACCTAAGTCTTCATATTTAGTCCATCTTCCCCTCCGCAAAATGTCTGGTTTCACTAGTCTACATCATTAGGTGGTAAAGTAAGCGATTCACTACACCTCCTCTCGTCTCAGTGCTCAATAACACTATGATCTTGAGTATTAGAACAGATTGTGCATATTTTACCTTGATGTCACTGAGGTTGACCCCGAGTTTCTGGGACATGTTCAGGAAGCTGCTGAAGTTGGTTTGGTCCAAAAGGAGGTATACCACCACTCCCCTCAAAGCAGCGCAAATGAGCTCCTTAAAAATGTCCACATCAGTGAAGACGTCCATCGACAACGCGATCAGCTGCAGACCGAAAAGACAAAACAGAAAATATATTGGTTCAGTCTTAGAGATGAATGTTATAACTCAGACATATATTTTTTCATTGTTAGTATAAGCACATTTTCAACTGGGTGAGACAACAATTACAGTGACAGCAATTAAAAATCATAATACAGAATACACAGTAATCTTAAAACAATTGTTTGCATTTTATTTCAACACTCCAACAGTACGGATAACGCTTTGAACCTAAATATTTACCAGTTTTTATGTAGTTATATATAGTTCTGAGTTAGATCAGTATGACTCAACTATAATCTTTCCCATCTTAAAATACTGTTCCTGGCATGACAGTATTTTTAAGGTGCACTATATCTTTATTATTGTAATCAATGGGAGTTCCCTTCACTGGAGTGAGCAGTGGTGCCAATTTCTCTCTGTTGTTCTTTATAATTAAATGGTGTGGTTGGTATGACGTCACCTTGTTGCCATTTCAGAGTTTGAATATTGTTACCTCTACCAGGAATGAGTAGGGAATAAGCTGACATCAAAACTCAGAACTAAACCACGACCCCAGCCCTTGGGACAACGGATGGAAATTAGCCTTTGGCTATAATCCGGCGTGTTTACGCTCATGTTAAATCATGTCTGTTCATTAACGCACAATGTCCCAACCAAATAAATAAATAAATAAATAAAATAAGACTAGAAGAGGACCAAACTAGAACTACATTATAACTAAGCCATGGCCAAACCAAAACCAAACCAAGACCAAAACAGGACTAAACCAGGATCAAACCAAGACAAGTATGAAAGCTGCCTCAGACTCCTCCTTTGGAAAATTAGTAGATTATTAAAGATCGGAGGAGCATGTTGCATCAGGAATGAGTGGACGATTACAGCGGGAGCGCTCCAGGCAAAAGTACAACTGCTGTTTGTTTGGGTTTGGCCTGCTGATAACATCACTACAGCAACATGGGTATAACATTCTGTATATATTACACACAGAGGATTCATTGTGCTCTAAAACTTATTTTCATACATAATGACCACTGCAGACTGGAAACACAAGAGCCTCAAGAGCTGCTCTCTAAACCACGACTAAAGCAGGTCTAAACCAGGTCCAAACCCACAACGAAAGCAGGTCTAAACCCTGGTATAAATCGGGACTAAAGCAGGTCGAAGGTCTTGCACACGCAACACATCAAAATTGGGACTAAACTTGAACTAAACCTGGACACTATGGAGATTAAACCAGGACTAGTAACAGATTGTACTGATGTATTAAAATCATCATTATCAGTGTAAATGTTTTTATCCTTAACCTCATCATTCATGCATACAGCATATTAATACAAGGGTAAGGTGGGTGAAGTATCTTGCCTAAGGACACAACGACAGTTTGCACTAGTCTTAGTGCAAACTTAGTTTTCTAACATCTGATTATGATAACCTGCCATATGATAACCTCTGGCTGGCTGCGTTAACAGAAAATGTATTAAAAATTAAAAGTATTAAAATCACTTTATGTACCTATTATTGTGGCCAGGTGCTGACACAACCAGTAATTTTCCTGGCCAACAGACAGAAGACAGTTATTGGGCAGATTAAAACTTGTAATTTTGCATTTTTAGAGAAATCTTTCATGACACCTTTAACATAATAAAGCCTTCAGCAAATCTATGCCAGTGGTTTTCTTTGTTCAATCTCATGATAATCTGAGGCCTGAGGTGCTGCGTTTCCTATCTTGTATCTGCACTTAAGTAATTTGTTTTAGACACCATGCAGACATGATGAAGGACAGATTGGTATATAGATGTATTTAAAGATTTTACAACATTTTAACTAATGTTGAATGTGAGTGATGTTTGAATGTATACGTTATACATTTCAAGCCAAATTAGTAATCCTCCAGCAAGGTAG
The DNA here is from genome assembly GCA_000787095.1 of Periophthalmodon schlosseri. Lineage (NCBI taxonomy): Eukaryota > Metazoa > Chordata > Actinopteri > Gobiiformes > Gobiidae > Periophthalmodon > Periophthalmodon schlosseri. Next base: position 65,312 of record KN470211.1, read on the forward strand.
ATGTTTATCAATGCCCATTCTCGTCAGATCTTGTAAATTAAGCATAGTTGGGTCTGGTTAGTACTTGGATGGGAGACCGCTGGGAATACCAGGTGACACAGTGAGGCAACAGTTGCTTTAGTGCACTACAACCTAAAATACAATTCTGCAACTTATTAAGTTTTTTACTTTTTGTTTCTCCCTTCCTCCCCCTTCTCTCTCCCTCTCCCACTCTCTCCTCCTCCTTTTTCCCTTTACATTTTCTCATAGTGCCACTGTGTCCTTAGGCAAGACACTTCACCCACATTTCCTATGTATGAATGTGGTGTGTGTGAGAGTGTTGGAGGTGGTCGGAGGGGCCGATGGCACAGATTGGCAGCCTCACTTCCATCAGCCTAGGGCAGTTGTGGCTACATTAGTATGTTACCACTGAGTGACTGAATAATACACTAAAAGACTAATTAATTATTATGTGACCTATTTCTCTCTGACTGAAAATCATTAAGTTATATAAGTCTTTATCTATGAGCTTAAAGCGCCACCCTTTCTGGAGGTTGCACATCTCTTGCATGACTCCCTGGACGTAAAAAATGTTAAAACCATACTTTGGAACATTCTCCATGAGATAGAAAGATTTTATGCCACACTGTGAAATATTAGAGCCAAAAGAACATTTCCATGGGGACAGAAAGACTGCTCTCAATAAGGTATGTAATGCTTTTCGTTTTTTTTAGTGCAATAAAATATCCCAAATGAAAATGCCTTCATTTGAGTTACAGTAAAGGTTACACGGTGGAGCTTTAAATTATTCTTTTCTGTCCCACCATGTCTTAATGCACAATTTTTCCCACTTTTCAACAATTTGAGGTGGTCCCCTCTACTTCTATCTCAGATAGATGGATAGATAAATGGGTCAAATGCAGGAGACAAATTCATAGCTTGTTGAGGAGTGCGTAGCTGGAGAAGAACACAAAAAGACTCCACATGGTCAGGGAATCAAACCAGCAACCTTGTATCAGTGACATTACCCTGTATGACCCCTCCCTTCTCACCTGCCTGGCCTCTTGTATCTGTTTGCGCACTACCTCCTTGATACTGGGTGTGTCTTGTCTGGGTGGGTTGAACAGTACACTTATACTCGTGTCCGTCTCTTCTAGTGAGATTTCGGGCCATCCCAAATCCAAGTCAGGCACCACCTCATCGGACTCCGTGGGGAAGTACGTGGACACTCCATTCTCCTCCGGGATTACTCCTTTACCCTCCCCCTCATCCTCAATCACAGGGAGTTCAGCATTTTCCAAAATAAAAGTTATTTCCTGTTCGGAGAGGAAGTGGTTGATTTGCTCAGCTCGTAAGAACTCCTCGTAAGCCTCTATACCACCACATAGGAGGGCGTAAATAGCCAATCGGTAGCCTTCTTTATAATGGGGCGGGATATACAGAGGAGGACAGTCATCTTTGAGAGAGGACAGACCGGATAGACTGGAATCCATTTGTGATGATTTTAGACTTTAGCTGCAGAGAAAATGAGAGACAAGTTCAGGTATTAGCCAACAACTTCTTGAAATCCTAATTAGTTCACACTGGAGACTTCAAGGCTCCAGGGCAAAAAAAAATACTAACTAAACCTTTATTTCATTTGAAAATTATTTAAAACGTTAACTTTCTGAATCCATCATACAATAAATTAATTCCCTTAATTGCCTCATCAACCTCCCCATCTCCGCCTCTCCACCACCAGTGTGTAAGCCCCTGTCTATTATACTTCTATACATCTCTTACCTTTCTAACTGACTGAATCTAATCAGCGATATTTATCCCATCCAAAATAAATAAACAAACAAACAAACAAACAAACCCTTTTTATGTCTATTAAACAGCATTATCCAATTTTCAAACCAGGGAGTAGGTATACACCGATATTCACATGCACTGATTTTTTTTTTTTTGAAGGATGCCTGTACAACTTTAAAATAGATTTTTCAATCGGAGAAGTAAAACAGGAGTGGACCACAAACGCTCAGTCAATCCGGCCCCCTTTAAGCCTCTAGTGTATTGCTCAAGGACACACACTGGTTAAAGATGAGACTGAACCACCAGCCTTTGCACTAGTGGGCTTTGTCACTACAACCTAAAATGCAATTTTCCCATTATTAAGTTCTTTACTTTCTGTCTTTCCCCTCTCTCCCCTCTCTCCCCCTCTCCCACTCTCTCCTCCTCCCTTTTTCTCTTTACATTTTCTCCCCCTCCCACTCCTCTCTCTTGTCTTGCACATTTCTTCACTGGAGTCCTAGCCGTGAGTTTCATTTGAGGCGTCAGTGCGTTTACATATGTTAAACAAAACCAGTCAGTCCAGTGTGAATCAGCTCAGTCAATAATACAGAGGCATGTTCTTACTGTCTCCACTAATACAACACAACTCCACCGGAAACCACGTGAAACCAAACTCACCTAATTGTACTTTTCTCAGATCATACCTCATTACAACTGTAGAAAAACTCTGAAAGAGTTAGGCTATGTTCAAGTGCAGCTTTAAAGGTCCACTATGTAACTTTTCTGGTGAAGGAGACTTGTCTCATGAAAATGTTATTCCTTTGCCTGGAGTGTTCAACACTATGGCATAAACATTTATCTTTGCAAATATTAAAATACAGGAATTAAAAAACAAATAAATAAATCATGAAAAATAATGATATAACTCCTGAAGATGTGACACAGGTCTCTACTTGTTCAAATTTGGACTCACAACTTCTTTTTAAAGGGAAAAGTTTCCAAGTGGAAGATTTAAAACTTTCTTGTATCTATGGATATGCTTTGCAGAAATGTTTCACAAAACTGCATTAGCCTCCGCAATCTCCTTGGGAGCATGTAAAGCAAAGTTTTTCAGGAATAAAATGCCTGTAAATTAATAAATACAGGGTAGATATAGGTATACACTATACTGTGAAACAGGCATCTCCATAAGACAAGCAGGTGACAGATTCCCCCCAGAAAGGCTCCTTTAACTGTGAATATGACTGAAAGGATTTTTATTAATTTGATTATTTATACAGGTCAGAAAACTACATTATATTTAATATAGTTCAATAAATTGTATGTGTTTTTATTTTTACAATAAAGTTCAAAATATGTTAATTTAAACACTACATTAACATATTTTACACTACACTACACAGGGTTATTATGTTCAGAGTATTCTTGTATTCTTTTGGCTACATGTCTACACAACTTGCTTTTGTCTTTCAACTTCCAACTGTACATTATACCATATTCACCAGACTTTATATAAAAATTTATTAAAATGTAAAACTGGTAACTGTTTTTTTTTTTTTTTTCTTTACATTGCTATGGTTTTTACTTTATTATTTTAGCATTTTAAAAGACTTACACACTTTAAGTTTTAACATAGTGCAAAGTCTAAATACCTACGTACCCAAATGTCTCTAAAGTTGCCATATTTCTGTCCCTGCCCCACAGTTTGAAAGTCATAATTTGAAAATGGGTAAATTGTAAATGTAAACCGAAAGCATACCTCATTGCTGCAGACCTGTCAAAGCGGTCGTGTGTGAAAGGCTCTGAGGCGTGGAGCGATCTGTGAAACTCTCAAGTGTTTGCTGTACCTGTCTCAAGCCCCGCCCACTGCAGAATCAAGCTCCGCCCACCTGGTCTCACCTGGACCTGTAAGTTTGTGTGCCATTATTCAAGAAGATACATTAGTGATTACTGGAAGCAATATTAGCAATTATGATGTATGACATACTGGTCATTTGAAAATAATGTACTGGCATTTCACTGTAACAAGCAAAAGATCACCATTTACTATTGTTAGGTCTGAAAAAAGGCGATCATTAAAATCCCTCAGTAGTCCTGATCAAGACTAGCTCACGATCTGGAGATGGGTCCCCACTGCTCCTGGCACGTTGCCCCAGCGACACTGAAGGATATGGGTCAAATGCAGAGGACACATTTTCGGCACAATAAAGTATACCTTAACCTTTTTTGAACCCTACATGTATGACCAAAGTCTACATTGGTGACATATTCTCAAGTGCTAGGCTGTGGGTGGGGATAGGGGGTAGGTGAAAACTGAAATATTCTGAACACTCACTCAAGCCTTGAATGCAGGACAATACAGTATTACACAAACATGCAATAATCAACCTTACTACAACTTTAATTAGGCTTGTGATGAGAGGAAACCAATATAACATGGATAAAAACACTTAAAAGTTGATTTTGCTTAATGTGTCCGCTTTCAAAAATTTTTTTTTTGCATTTCCTAATTTTATATTATGTATAGGCCATGCATCTCCACACAGAAAGGACAGTTAGGCCAGGGAGGTTGACAAGTGACGTTTATTGTCATCACAAGCTTCAAACACATGTGACCAGTGTTAAACCAGGCTTAAAATTTAAAATGTTTATTTTCCCCAAAAGACAAAAACGATCCTCCTTACAACCTCGAAATAATAAGACATACATCCCCCCATGTAAATTTATTGCAACTACGGCCTCAAGAAATATATGTTAATTTTCCATATATTTTATCAACAACTTTAAGTGTTTGTTACATATTTATTATGTAAATTAAATATGATAAATAAGCATTCCACTTTGTTTTGTGGAAGGTGCAACACTTTATTTCCATATATTGTAACTTTCATTTTAGCTGTCTCCATTGAACAGCCACTCCACGTGACACTATCAACACAACCCTGGCTACAGAGATATTTTTATGAAGACATTTTGGTGATTTGGTCTAGTGGTTATCATTTAACTAAGGTTGATGGTTCAAAAGCTGCTTTATTTCACTGGGCAAGACACAAGTATAATTGTCACTGTAATTGGCTGGTAGCAAAAGAAATAAATCAATCAAGTATGAAGCCATAAAGGAATACTAATTTTTGCTGGAACTAACACTGGACAATGTCTATTTGTTTATATTCTAAATTGTATTTGTTTTTTTTTCTATTTTTCAGCATTTGTTGCTCAAAAAGCTAAACTCTTTGCTTTCCACCAACTGTGTCTTGCTTGTTTTTGCTTATGTGAATGAAACTACATTCTAACAAAATGCAAAATCAATAAATATCTTTACAAAAATATCCATGTAACCAAGGCCTAAGTTCAGATCCCTCTTAAAGTCCTTTTTTCCCTCTTGTTTTATAGTCCAAACCTGAACTAAAAACCTTATCTACATCTAAACATCAAACTCCACACTGCACACACTGCTGTTGTAGCTGGTCTAGACAACAGTAGATCTCAACTGGTTTTGAGCTTGTTCTACTTCCTGGGAGGGGTCGGGGACTTCATAAAACGTGGTGGGGTGGGCGACTTGACTCCAC
>JACM01017079.1:0-37168 GCA_000787095.1 Periophthalmodon schlosseri
ATATACATATACATATACATACACACTCATATACTCAGATCCTATATCCGATATATAAAAGGATCTGAGTATATGACATAATACTTGTTAATAGAAGATCACTACTGACAGAAATACATGGTCTGCTGCACACCATCCTTTTTTTTTTTAATCAAGAAGTTGTTGACTGTTTTTGGTAAATTTACTTTGTAGAAACACCCGGGGAACACAGAGTCCCTCCTTCTTGTTGACTGTCTCTCTCAGGACATAGTCATTAGTGATGAACTGGAAGCCTGCGCTCTCAAACAGTTCTGCCAGGAATTCTAGGAAAACATACAGAACATTAGAAATCTAAAATAATACACATATATTAAACCATTTCTAAAAGCTGATCAATTAAACAGTATATAGCTGACCTTTTGAGAAGAAGTAGGACCTGGTGCCATCTTGACGGACATAAAAGTTATCTCCAAGCTTGTTCCCAGCTTTAAATCGAAGCATGGCATGGTCATACAGACCATAGTCCCTAAACAAGACCACCCCTCCAGGCTTGACAACCTGAAAATGTATGTATAATTAAGTCACATAGGAATTAAAATTCAAATGCAAGTAAAAGTATTTTGAAAACACTTCTCTTGTGTACATTCTTTCTACTTACTCTGCTGATATTATCCAGTGCCTGCCTCATTTTGTCAGGATGGATGGCTGATAGGACAAAGATGAGAGTGATAACATCCACACTATTCTCTGGGATTTGATCCCGGAGGTCATCTTTGGTTAGATCACACTGGAAGGCACAGCAGCGCTCAGGGCTGTACAACGGGTTTTGCTTTAATGACACAAAATAATAATAAAAGGTTGACATTTATTTTTAATGAACAAAATGGTCTGATATTGTCAATGCAGTGTAAAGCAAACCATTGCTAAGGCACCATTAACCACATATTATCACAACAAACTATTGCCAATATATTGGAATAATCCTATGATTTTTTTTTTTTTTTTTTTTCCTCTATTACTGTCCCTAAAAAAGTGACCAAATATTCAGTCAGTTTATTTTAAACATCTATTTTTGGTTAAGACTTGTTTTGGTCCTGGTTTATTTCAATAGGCCATGTCAATGTTCTACAATTTGATGATGTCATAATTTCAGATGGAAGGAAGGGGCCTATATAATTCTATGGGAGATTTATTGTTTTTGAAAGAGACATTCGTAAAGAGACAATTTATAATCCACAAAAGTTGACAGAAAGTTGACTGCAATCTGACAGATAACCAGCTAATTCTACCGTAGAAATCAGACCTGACCAGCATTCTAGAATGTTGTAATACTTAGTGAACATACAGACATACTCACTTTAACAAATTCTACAGCCCGTGGTGAGAAGTCACACGCATAAATAAATACATTGAGGTCTTCTTCCAGGAGTGGAAATATGCAGTTTCCTACACCACAGCCTGCTTCTAGCAGCACCAATTTTTGTGACTCAAACTGCAAAGATCAGCAAAGAATAACTGAACAGAGAGCTAAAACATCAACATTAAATACATCAACTCAACATAAACAAAGCAAAGTAAAGAAAATGGCAAGTAAATTCTTAATTCTAACTCCTTACTTTTCTGCATGCTTTGAGCTCTTCAAATTCTCTTGTAGTCCAGTGCCTGTCTTTAAAGAAATTTGTAGTATTTCTCTTGTAAAATAAGTCCCAGTTTTTCTGTGCTTCTTTCTCCAGTTTCATCTGTTTAAAGTCTGAAACCAAAATCTTGTCGTTGTGGAGAGCTTTTAACTCCTCTTCAGTCAAAACTCTGCCAGAGGGAGACACGGTTTGTGAAACAGCAAAAGGAGAGTCTGACTTTTCCTGGGAAATGATCTCCTTTTCTGACTGCGCCATTTAAATTTTCAACTTTAATAGTTAACGTAAGTTGTGTGACATTAAAAGAAACAATTAAACATCCCGATAAAGAGCGTTTATCAGTCAATTGAAACTAAGAGCTGAAAGATTGTGATACACTCGTGCTGACACCGCCATCTTGTCCGGTAACAAAAGGGGTCCGTGTAGCAAAAAAGCCAGCAGCTACTATTGCCTGAGCAACATTAAAATAAATGTTGCCATAATAGTTGTATAATAGTAAACATTGTTTTTAATTATTAACAAAAATATTCTTGTGTAATTACCGTTGTAACAACGTAACTTTTTTCCCCCGAAACATTTAATCAGTAGGACACATTGCGGAAAAGGCGTGCCCGAGTGACGTCTGTTGTTTTGCTAAAGATTAGCAAGCGGCTAACTGGTGTCTAGTTTCTTTACAGAAGTTATTGGATGTTGCTTTGACTAGCTTGTATAAATGATTCGATTATCCGTGTGGATATAAATGTAGACATGAATGGGAGTACGAACCCGCTGCTGGATAAAGAGGAGCATGTTTTAAAGCTCGGGGAGAGCTTTGAGAAGAGGCCCAAATCTTCCTTTCACACAATCAGATGTGAGTGAGAGGGAGTGCACGGGCATCTGGATAAACTCAAACAGAATAATATACTTATTGATTATGATTATTTAATATGTGTGGAAGTTGCATGTGCACATTAACAGCATGAAATAATGTAATAAATAGGATATTATGCCACCTCAGTGTCACTTTTAATGATGCTAAATAAGCATGCTAACAAACAGTAAAGTTTATTTTTAGTTTTTATTTAGACGGAGTCTTGCAATTGTCGAAGGCCTTTATTACAGGTTAATACATTATTTTGTTTAATTATGTGGTACTTGTATTTGTTCAAGTGATCATGGTGCTATTGTAGGCCTATACATACTATACTGCTGTGTGACTATTCGTAATAAAATACACTATAGTTTGGTATAGTTTCCACTGCACCACTACTACAAGTATTACTACAACACAACTATATAATACTTGTTTTTATATTGTTATTCAGCCAATACTTGAGTGCCACATCTACAAACTGAAAGTCTAATATTTTTGTTTCCAGATGATTTCAAACCCGCTTCTATTGACACCAGCTGTGAGGGGGAGCTGCAGGTGGGCAAAGGAGATGAAGTGACCATAACACTACCTCACATACCAGTAAGAGATACACTTACATTTTATGCAGTTTTTTATAAACGCCTTGGTTGACATTTTGGAGTGTTGTTGCAGGGATCCACTCCTCCCATGACAGTGTTCAAAGGGAACAAACGGCCCTATCAGAAAGACTGTGTCCTCATCATTAACCACGACACTGGAGAGTTTGTGCTGGAGAAACTGAGCAGCAGCATCCAAGTCAAGAAAACAAGGTAGAGGCATGGGGAGTGCATCTGTAATATTTGCTCTGAATACTTCTGCAGGTTGAGTTCAGCATGTTTGACAAGTTTTATAATAACTATAATGTAATTAGGGAAGTAAAAACATACAGGTAGATTAATTGTAGAATCTAAACTTACTTCTCAATTGACTCAGTTTAGAAGACATTCTGCTACCTAACCTTCAGGGCTTGGTTGGTGACCTTGACTCTGTTTTTTTTGTTTTTCTTTTTTTTTTCATTTTAGTTATTTATAAGGGTCATACTAAATAAAAATGTATAGCTAAATCTATCATTTGCAAAAATCTCAGGTGAATTTGTTTGTAAAATTCAAATTGTGTGTAGATCTCAGCTAAGGTCCAACTTTGATCCTGTCATTCTAAAGGTGTAGTACTGAAACCTACGCTGAAACACATATGAAGTTCTTGTCTATGTCATAACTCAGTCGTCCAGGTCGGTTCAAAAGCAAAAGAAGGAACAGCTTTTAAGAGTGAATATGTAACTAATAATGGATATTCCTTACTGTGTTAGTTTCAGTGTAGTTAGCCCCTCCCTTTGGAGAGACATTTATGTCCCTTACCTGAGCTGCGTCAGAACTGAAGAAGCTTCTTGGATGAGTGGAAAAACATTCTCTCTAAAAAAAAAGTCCAGTCGACAGAATTCAATCTTTAAAATCAAAATAAGTTTTATTGCTATTATCAGTGATACAAAATTCACAAACTAGGAACTTGCTTCGGTGTTATAGTGCAACATTAAACAAATAATAATAATATAAACTATGATAACATTTTTAAGAATAGAAAAACAAAATCACAAAATTCTTGCCCACTGATGAAACCCTTTATACAATATAGAGTAATGAAGATACCACTATCATTGAATATGTTTGTTGTACATTACATCTAAATCTAATCTAAACCTAAACATTTTCCTGTGTGTGCATCTCTATGTGGAATGTCCCAATGATGACTGCATAGTATGTGTTCTGTGTGTAACTCAGGGCGGAGGGCAGCAGTAAGATCCAGGCCAGGATTGAGCAGCAGTCGGTGCGCTCCAGTCAGCCCAGCTCTCAGTTCAGAGCCCCCACCAAACCTGGGACGGGGGTCAAAATGTCCCCTTCCCCGTCCAAAGACAACCCGTCCCCAGAACCACAGCTTGAAGACATCAAGAGAGGTGAGGAGCTCCTGTTTTAGGGGCAGTACTCCAAAATGCAGCACCCTATATGAATTTATGGATTTAAAAAGTCAGACATTAAATCATTAGTTCACTCTATGAATTCCTACACCTTTTGCTCAACAGCAGTACTATGCAAAACATGCTGCTGGGTTTCAGATGATCTCAACATTCTATAGGATAATAATATTTAATACAGATGGAGGTGAGGTATGAATATTGTCAAAATGCTGATTTTTGTTGTAATACAAGAAGTTAATGGGTCTAGTCACTCATAGAAACAATCAAGCTAAACATTTGTGTATTTACCTTTTGGATATTTCATAACAAAGCACAAAGTTATCAATAGGATTATTAAGTGTGATGTCACTTTCGGGTCCATCAGCTGATTAAAAATAATGGACATGTTTACAATTTCCTCTTTTTTTTTTAGCACCGACACATCTCTCTTGCAGTCAGGGGATTGCAGTTGTTTAATGCTAACAAGGTTAAGGGTGACAGAAAGTGTACAAGGTTGAGATAAGAAGCTAGGCTAGGCTAAGATAGTGCTAGCAGTGACTGGCAGTTAGTGAGATACACACACTGGTAGCCTAATCCTATGTTATGCAAGATTATAACTCATTATTTAGATATTTGATACTTTTTAGGGTTAAACTGCTTTTGAAAGGTAATTATCTCTTGTTTGATAAATAAGGAATAAAAACAAAGCTAGAAAAAATGACATCATCACTTACCAATCCCATAGGAAAAACTGGCTCTTGTCCCCCATCTGATAGGATGCCAGCGTTACATTCTAGACTCTGAAAACCACCAGTCAAACGTGCAGACTTTTTCTAATGCTTCTTGGTTGCTGTTTGCCTGTCGCAGAGCTGCGTGCCGAGGTAGAGGTGATCGAGCAGATGAGCAGTAGTGGCAGTAGCACTTCCGACTCGGCCAGTGGCTCTGGAAGTGACAACGACAGCTCCAGCAGTGACGGAGAACACAACCCCCCCAGACCAGCACCGCTCAGCCACACCTCCCCCACACGCCCCCTAGTGGCCAACGGGCAGGGCAATAACCAGCTTATCAACACACTCCGTAAGAAATGCACAGGCACACACACACACACACACAAGTATTATGTTTACATGGTTTGTAGGGACATTACATAGACTTTCCTGGAGACTGATCTTAACCTTAACCATAATTGCTCCTTGCCTAACCTTAGTTTAAATTAACGTTAATCTAATGATGAACAGCATGGTTTTAATTCAAGTGGAACTAAACACCTAAACTCTGCCCACAACCAGAATAGATATATTCTGCTAAACTAGGGAGTACCTGGAGGACTAAAGGGGAGAGTGAGGGGTGGGGTGAGGAACAATGTGATTGGTCTAACAGGTATCAACATTTAAAACTCTGCCCCTGCAGCCAGGTATTTGTAATCAGAAACACCTGGCTGTAATCAGGACAGTCCTGTGTGATGTCATGTAGTACTTGAGAGTACAGTGGCCACTGGAGGTAGCACACACACTTTGACCACAAAGCTGCAAATGTACCTAGTTTACACTAAACTTGCCAAGAAATGACTAGGAACTGTAGATAATGCTATTAAAACACCATTGTTTAGTTGCACTTGAAGGATTTACCTCACGGGGACTGGATGTTTGGTCTCTACTTAGTACAATGTCCTCCTGAAGTGACCAAACTGGAAGGGAAACACAAAGGTTATATGGATACTTTGATTTATTTTCTTGTTGGTGTTTTAGGAAATGATCTGCAGCTGAGTGAGTCTGGTAGTGACAGTGATGACGACTAACCTCTCGGACCCCCTCTCTACCCGTCCCCCCTCTGCCCAGCCCCGCCCAGGACTTCTGTAACATCTCCCTGAGGCGTCTTACTCTTTATTAGATGTATATTTTTACTGAGCGTATGGTTTGAGATATCAAAATATTTTAGTGCACTTGTATATTTTCAGTACTTAGAGCAGCTAGTTTATTTTTTACTCATATCATATATTTTATGTTTCGGAAATGGCGAAAAAGAGATTATTGGAAGCTGTTAGCCTTTTTTAGATGTTTACAACTGATTAAACACAATACAGACTTGAGACTTGTTTTGACAGGACCTGGAGCCCAACTGCTTTGTCAATATTTAATACTTAATACTATTTTACAGTCCTGGAAGAAGTTGAATTTTATGCTTAATTCCATGAATTATGAAGAAAAATAATTGGAATGTAATTAAATACATTAATTTACAATTTTGTAAATTTGATGCAAGAAATATGGGACAAAATATGGTATCTATACTGTAATAATATAATTACTAATTATATTGAGATTCAAAGTGCATATGACAGGTTTTCAAGTATTTAGACAAGTTTTTGCCCTTGTTAACATTATGGTTGCCAGGTAACAGTTATGGAATTACCTCTGTAATATGCCTCTGTCTTTCTGTTACTTGTGTCCAACTGGGAAGTAATATTATAAACTTAAAATGTCATAAACTTACTTAAAAAAAAGATTTTAATTTAATTACATTTTAATAACATATTAAATATAGTGATATTAACTATGCTTTAATGAAATTAGTAGTGTAACCTGTCATATGCACTTTAAGTCAAAATGAACAAATATGACATTGTACAAATCAACATATAGCGCTCATATTACAGTTGGTTTTCTCAAACATTTTGTTTCTGTGGCCATAATCCTCTTCAAACTGGAATAAGCTATTTGAGTCAATGTGAACAAACAGTTGAATGTATGACATTTTAATCCACAGTATCAAATGTCTGTAATCTGCTCTAATGCACTGTCATAGATACACTCAACGGTTACTTTTACATCAGTGTGTCAGACAAGATCTTTGGTGAGATATGATGGAGGTGAACGTAGGGCTTTTTGAAAAATGGTTAAAGAGATGGAAGGTAGTAATTGTACTTTTTAATATAATACTACTATACTAATAGTAGATGTTGGACAACATTGTTAAGGTGACTTTATTAAAAGCTGAAGTTCTGGTCACAACAGACTTTTTGATATAAATCAAATACACAATTGTGACGTCTTTCTCATTACTAACCTTTCTTAAAGGGGCACCGTGCTACTTTTCTGGTGGGGGGTCTACCACCTGCTTGTCACCATGGAGATGTTATTGGTTTGCCTAGATAGAATGTTCCACAGCATGGCATTAAACACGACCTACTTGTCTCCATGGAGTTTAATGCCATGTGGGGGAACATTGTTGGCAAAGCAATAACATCTTTGTGGAGTCAATCAGGTGGCAGATACTCCACCAGAAGTTACGCTGTGTACCTTTAAAATTGGCCCTCGATCGAACAAATGTTATATTTTTCTTTGATTATTACATATTTTATTATTATTATTGCATATCTCCTCCATCTTGAACTGAATGTGGCACAAAACCAAAGAACATTGTTTCACCAGTATAAGTACGATCTGGCCTGTTATTGTCACGTGTTATACTCTGCATGTTGGGTTCTTTCTGTCTGTAATGTCGACCTCCACTTTCAATAACTACAGGTATTTCTTTTGAGAAGGCCATAAACTAGATTTAGTTTGTTTTTTATCAGGTTGTATCATTAAATAGGTTCATGTTTTACAGTGTTGTTATAACATGTTATAAGGTTTACTGTTTTGAATTGTGTGTGAGGTGTGGCGTTTTCATCTTTGATTGACCAGGTTGGTTGACCTGTTTTTACAAGCTGAAGTGAATTAAAGTGTGTCAAACTTTGCATGTTTCTTTTTATGCTTATTTCACTTATAGTTAGTTTTAGTAAGATGAGGAAAAACTAACGATTTTATGTATTTAAAAGCTTGTCGTAGTTGGACAGTTCAAATATAAAACTAAAATAATGGTGACTAAGCCAATACGCTTTCTTTCACGATTTGCCAGTATTTCGGTGTTTAATCCTCCAAGTACCTTTAGATGGCAGTGTTGGCTCAAAATTCAGTAGGTTGGTTTCATGAGACAACACATTTTAAAATCTCTACAGTTTAAAATTGAGCTGGAGGGACGGGTCAGAAGTCTGTGGTGCTGTTTTACTGTCAGACTGCAGATGTGTTAACCTGGTTTATGGTTAATATCTCTGTAATTACTGGGCCTATCCATATGAAACAAAAAACTGGCACATAGTTCAACATCTTCTGTCGGTATAAATAAAAATGTGAAATAATATTTTTTCACAATAGCTTCAGAAAATGGTGCCATTATTCATAGACATAATTGTCAGTTGAAAGGACTTTAAGCAATGAGATTATTATGACAAACAACAAATAATGATGTGATTAAATTTGCGGATTTCTATTTTAGATATTTCTTTCAAAAACAATAAATCCCCCATAGTGTTATATTGATAGTTTGCAACATTCCCTGGGGGTGTGATGCTAACTGTGGGCACTGCTCTATCTATCGAGGTTCGTTAGACTTTAATCTGAGCTTTATTTTAACACTATCTGACCACAAAAAACTGACTTAGCTGGAGCAACAACAGGTGATCTGATTTTGTGCTGTTAAACGAGTTCCTCTCAAATAACGTTGCAGTCACACGCTAGCTAGCATTAGCCAACAGTTTTTCAGTTAGTCATTCTCACTTTTTTGTTGAAAACCAAACACCTAAACAGGACCAGGAACACTCATATTGGTCACAGGCTCCTAAAAATACTTTGTTTAAATTCATTTTGTGTTTTTTCTTGAGTTTTCAGACTATCTCAAACTTTTTTTGGCTGTGTTTGCTAATGTGTGCATTGTGTCACCATGGTAACTACCGAACATTCTGAACATAGACATACATGCAGAACACCCCCAGCATGATGCCACTGCAAAGTATCAATAGACCCTTGCCCACCATCTGAAATTATGACATCATCAAATACTAAAACGTGAACACAACCTACCGAATGTCCACTTCTATTTTAGCTTAGGATCAACAACTTTGTACTTCTTGTTTTACTCTTTATTTAACAAGCTTAATTTACTGATTTCGGTACCACAGCAACAACAAAAGACAAGAACACAATTTGATAAAAAATGATTATTATATTGCTGGCCTTAATGAGTTGGAGTCAAGTGAGACAAATGCTTCTTCTTGTCAGGTCCCCTTCTGAGTGAGCAGATCTGCACACGTAGCACGACACTAAATACAGTACGATTTCCCTGCCATGACGTCACATTTGGGTCATTCTCTTCAACAGTAACAAAACCACAAACACGGACATAAATAGCTTTTCCCTTTAAATCATTTCATTCAGGATTCTGGTTTCTTTCTACTAGGGGTGAGCGATATATCAAAAAAGGGATAATATCGCAATTGTTGTTCTGAAGATATGCAAAGTTAGAATATCTGTCTATAAATGAAACAATAAAATAAGCAGAAGTGTCTAGTGTAATCTCCCAAACAAGAGTGATATTTCTGCACTTTTGTGGTTAATTTTACATGTTTTGTGCGATACTTGAGCCTCAACCAAGACAGTTACAAGCACATTTTAGCTCATTCCTGATGCATTGTTAAAGAGGGGGTATTATGCAAACTAGACTTTTTGGAGCTTTCTACCATTTCTACCATGTTTCTACCAACACCATCAAAAATCAGCTTGAAGAGGTTTTATATGGCATCTTTGTGCGTGTTATGCAGTTTTAACACACAACGCAGAGTCATAGGACACCACGACGCACAGCGGAGTGGGGTTCGTGATAATGCTATGCATAATCGACATAATGCAAAGAAAAATCAAGATTTTGTAAATATCGCCCACCCCTACTTATTACCACATATTATCCGCGATACAATATATAAATTAACAAGATCAACAACAAATAATAATAATAATAATAATAATAATAATAATAATAATTAGAACAATAAGGTCTGTCTTTCATATAAATCTTACTAGCTTACAGTTTGAAATGATGGGGCACTGATATGGTTCATATGAGGTTCTCTTCTAAAGTCACTGAGAGGCGCCATTTTGGCTCAAACTGGAGTCCGTGGGGCACACTCTTTTCCTGAGGGTCCAATGCGCGCAAATACAAAAGAGGGAGTTCACCGAAATGGCCCCCTGAGTTGGCACCTGGCAGCGAGTCGGGCCTCCATGAGCGTGACCTTTGTTCCCAGAGGTCAAAAGGTTACACGTCGCTTATATGAGAGGCTTCCCAACATCCCACTGTCCACAGCAGTTGGTCTTAGCTTGGTTCCTGCCTCGTTTGGCCCCATGAGTGTAGCACTAGAGTTAGCCGCGTGCTCCGGCTCACAGGGGTCACCGGCCGGGGCAGGAGGTGGGTCTGATGCAGCGTCCCTGGAACAGCACCAGGTTGGCGGGACAGTGGCAGCCCGCAACGCACGGCTTGTGGCATGGGCCGATCTCGTTCCAGTTGTCGCAGGTTTTGGTGCAGCCCGGCCCGCACGTGTCGTATACAGCTCCGTGTTTACACTGGGTGGCTGAGAGACAGAAATGGATAAGAATCAGAGAAAAGTGTTATCGACATTGTGAGTGAACAAACTTGGCAAACTAGGAACTTGCTTCAGTGGTATCGTGCAACATAAAACTTGAATAAAATAATAAAAATAGTAAATATAAACTATGATAAAATAAGGGCATGCAAAAACAATAGGGTGTTAAATTAAACAGACTTTGACTGAATATAAATACAGCATTGTGACAGCATTGTTGATATGACAGAATTTCATATGTGTGTGAGCAAAATATGTTCTGCCCCAGTACAGGTATATGATGTATAAGCAACTCTTGAGGTCAAAATAAGTCCACTGTGTGCTGTCTGCTACGAGGAGATAAAACCAGAATATAAATGTAAATTGTTGTGTATAGATTTACTTATAGTGCTAATTCTGCCTTGTTTTTACAGGCCTCGCAGGCCATGGCAAACTTTACACAGCTATCCACGGGTTTCAGAATAATGAAAAATTAGAATCATTGCCACAGAGATAAACACTTTAAAACTAAATATTATATCTTAATTAATGGGGAAAAGTCCGGAAATGGTGCATAGAAGAGGAAGCTGAAACCCATGAACAGAATTTCTGGATAATAAATCAACATATAATCATTATCAAATGACATTTCTTTAAAAAAAACACTGCATATGTAAATAATCATAATAAAATACTACTTGATAGATTATATCATTTATACCTACCGACACAGGCAGTGTCAGGCTTCCAGAGCACAGGGACCCCCTCCCTCTCACAGGCCCGACTGTAGGCGATGAAGGACTCACAGTAACAGTTCTTATGGACCGGACACTCGCACATGTCTGTCACACACGACCTGCACATACAGCAAACATACATTATTTTATTTTTTATTCCTCTGTATATTCATGATCATGTTGATATGTGTAATGCTGCATGGGCAGAGGACGTTAGAAACAAATTTATCCCATACAATTTAACATAACCAAATTGTGCCAATCATGTAAAGCTTGCAAGTCCAATTCAAACTACTGTAATTTAAGTTATTTCCACTGATGTAAAGGCTTATGGTAGGAAACAGGGCTGCACAATATTGGAAATATTGAGATATGCGATATGACTGTTAACGAAGACTTATTGTGCCTGTGTCTGCTATATAGTTATAATCTATGACACCCATGTATCATTATTTTATAATTTGAACATTTTTAATAGCAATATTCATCAAAACAACTTAATAAAAAAACAAGTCCTCTGACTTCCACATTAGAAAACTGCAATGCCCAGTGGGAGCTGATGTTACCGCAAACATCATCACAACAAAGAGCCGTGCAGCTATAAGCACCTCCGATGGATAGCTGCAGATTGTACAGCAGCAGATTTTTTTTCATTTGTCTCAAAATGACTACATAGCGCTGCCGAATCCTATGTGTATCATTGTTTAAGAAACTAAAATTAGAGAACGAAGTACAGAGCAGTGGGTCGATTGGAGCATGACACCTTGAATACAGGAGAATACAGATCACTCAAACATCCATGAAGCACTCTACATACAACTTCAAGAGGACAAATGAGAAGGGGAAACAACTATAACATGGCTAAAAGCACTGAAAAGTCAATTTTCATGTTTCAATTATTGAATTTATAATAAACTTAACAGACACAAATCCCAGTCTAAGTTTGGACTTAATGTTTTTTTTGTAAAGACAGTATATTTCAGGCAGATGGAGTTCCTTGGGTGTTATTGCGATATATTTATTATGTTGCGACATCGATTATTACGTTAGCCAATATTGCAATACTTTTATGATATATTGCGCTGCCGTGCGCAAACAAACAAAACAAACAAAAGCTAACTTATCTATACCTGTAGAACGGTGCAAAATCCACCACTCGATGACACTTTTGGAACTCCCAGGACTTGATCTTCTGGCACTCTCGGTGGGCTCTGAACTTGACCTTGACGCTGCCGGGACAGAGGAAGGAGGTGGGCCGTCTGGGTGGGTGCTGTTGGGTGCACACCTGGTTCCCCTCTACCCTCCAGGACTCGGCAAACTCGTCCACGTCGAACTTGAACTGGTTGTCCCCGCCCATGGTGTCGTCTCTCTTCTGGCCGTTGTAGTTCCCGCAGAGGCCGCACAGACGCCCGCGCAGGTGAGGGGCAGCGACCACCTCCACAAAACTGTCCCCGTCCCATGTGATCTCCAGGCCTGTACAGGGAGGGAAGGGGTTAAATACACTGTAGAAAAGAATCATACTTGAATGGTCTTTTTATTGGTCTTATAATGGTCTTTTAAATGGTCTTTCTATTGTAAATCCCCATCTAAATCCTGACCTGCGATGGTGGTGAGTTTGAGCAGGTATCCGTCCAGGTCGATGTGCACCCCAGGGCCGTGGTAGGGCAGGGCGATGCGGGTGCCGTTCCTCCTCACGGTCAGGTGCTGATGGAGACCAAGCACCAGCCCGGCCAGACGCACCTCCACAGACTGAGTCCAGGAGAAGGAACGCGTTCGCCGGGCATCGTTCTTCACCAGCACCTGGGGACAGACATGGAGCAAGTCAGCGCTACAGACGGCAGGAATACAGTCAGTTGAAGACATTACTTTTTGTAGTTTCAATGTCATTTAGAAGAAAAACAATAATAATTGCTTAAACACTACTAATTTCACTAAAACATAGAAAGCATAATTTGTCTAATTTTATATTTTGTTTCTAATTTTACTTTCTGGTGGGACACGGGCAGCAGACATGTAGAGGCTCCAAAACCTTGCATTTTAAAAAATGTATTTCAGAAGAGATTTATGTTTTGATTTTAATTTCAATTATAATGTTAATTCATTCGCAATAACATAGATAGAAATTAAAATAGATAAATAATGATATGATGTAAAATATTATCTTAGATTTTTTGGGGGGGATTGTCATGCATAGGCAGGGTCAATTTCCAATCCAAAACATTTTATATGTTTTTGAATTTAACAGTAAAAGGATTATATTTGTCAGCATGGTACCGTAAAGCTGGAGTCGGGGCTGTTGATGTTATTGGTGACCGTTCCGCTCCCACAGTCTCTGGTCAGCACATACTGGCACGTCCCCTGGAAGTTAAAGGTCCTGCCATCGAAAGTGTTGTAGTGAGGGTCTCCGAAAACGGTACACACTCCTGGTTCTGGTGAAAGGAAAAAAAACACAAAAACAATAAGTTACAGTAAAAATAATGATAGAACACATATAATGCATTCTTGTGGCATTAAACACCTTTTTAAACATGCTTTTGGTCACCTTGGAACACATATAATGCATTCTTTGGTCACCTTGGAATAAGTATTTCACATTTTCAAACTTAAAAGTCTACATTTGGAAAATACACTTTAGAAACTACACTTCTGTTCCCAATGAGGCATTTAGGCATTGGAGCTCCCTCTGTTGTCAGCGACGAGGAAAAAACAATAGCAAAGTAAACAAATGAGGTCCTTATCCCCTGTGAATGCTCAGCTAATGGACCCAGGCGTTCACTGTGAACACAATTTGACTGTAGAGTGAGTCCAGTGATGGTTTATGGGCTTAAAACTGAGCAAGAGAAGTCTGGATTTTTACCTATAACACAACAAAACAGGCAAAATGCAAACGGAGCATTTTTGAGTGCTCAGAGAAGATGACTCTGGATTAATGCATTAATGAATTATGCGTGAAGAATGCGCGAATTAAGCAAAATACAACTTCAAGTATGTTTTTGAACAGTAGGGTAATCAAAAGTATCGAAAATCAGATACTAAAAAAGTCACATTCACAGGACAGAAATGAACCTTTCCTGAATAGCTTTCGAATGATCTTGAGCTGTATCAGAACAACTATAAGACACACAGACTACTACACGCCCATGGACCACTATGGAACCTACCTGGACGACTGAGGGATTATACAGATTTAAGACCACATGGTAATATAAAACAAAGTACTATGATGTATTGTCTAAAGAAAGATATAATGGAATCAGAATCGGTATTGAGTATCGAGTCTATTCCTTATTATCGAAATCAAGTTTGAAGCTTTAGTATCGTAACAACAATATACAGTATAACATGGTTAAAACCTAAAAAACTGTGTCCTTTAAGGTATGCACTCCCTGTGTGGTGAAGTCAAAATGTCTAATGTTTTATGCTCTTTGTACTGTCTCTATATTACAGTAAAAAAAAATTAAGTTAAAATTCTCCAGCTGTCAAAAAAACATTATGATCCTTTGGTCTGAATAAACGCCGGGGTAAACACTGGGATGAACCGTCAACACTCAACTCAAATGTTATGACAAATTGGTAATGTGAGGTGGGCGTTTGAATAATTCCGACCGCCGAAGTTTACTGCGGTCAAAATGAGCTTTATCGACTGCACTAAAACTAGCCACATGAAAACAACCCTCTCGTTTGGTCCTGCTCCCAAAATACGGTACATTTACAGCTTACAATGAATGTTTGGGTCCATCAAGCAACTGCCATTTGAATTTAAACAGCCCCCGGTAAAAAGCACTGTCTGAGTGGGATACAGTTTATGGGAAATGTACAGATGTCAGTGAAAGAATGGAATAAACGTTTGAATCATTTTGGAAGTTTTTTGGGGTTGTTTTTTTTTTTTTCAAAGTCTCAGAAATTCTGCAATAAATATGTCAACAATTGCTTTAGTATGAGGGATATGAATGTAATAAAAAGTGAGAGAGAAATAAAAGACATAAAAATAAGACAAAGGAAAAAAGACATCAACCATCATTGTCGCTTTTACTGCTATAAAAAAAAAAACAACAAACTATTTTTAAAGACACTCTTGAGGTCAAAATATGTCCTCTGCGTGCTGTCTGCATCTAATTGCACTCAGTGTTTTATTGTTGGATAATCACAAAGTGCTGGTTGGCATGTTAGTTGTTAGCTGTACCGTCACGGCAAAACTATGCTCTGGGCTCTGAAAGTTGTGAAAAGTGCTTATAAACTCATCATGGTGAATAATTGGGATGCTCAGAATGCATATGGTAAGTGAGGGATCATTTTGGACAACTGTAAACCGTTTAAAATGAACTAGTTCTGTTTTTCATGTTTTTAAGACCGTAAAAAATCAGGTACAGCGTCTTTAAGTATCTTAGCATAATGAAATGATCTTATTCCTATTTTTATGCCGTCAGTATTTGATGTAAACAAAGAAAAGGGTGACGTCTGTGTAATCACTCAGTCGTCCAGATCTGATCCATAGTAAAAGCCAAAAGTTAAATCTGTCAACTGGACAATAAGTCAATAAGGAGTGAAGATGTTTTCGCTGCTCATCCAAACCGCTTCTTCAGTTCCTTTTGGCTTTTACTAAAAAAAAGGGTGGCTACTTTGAGCATTTGCATATAAAAAAATGTTTAAAAAAATACACATTTGCAGTAGTTGTTATTTAACTTTTTTCTTTTCTACATAACTCCATATATCTTGCTTCATATATTTGATGTCTTCCGTATGTATATAAAATGTAGAAAGTAGTGTGTATTGTATGTATGTATAAAGTGTGTATTTCATCATCATTTGTAGCGCATGTTGTCATAGAGGACTTACTCACTTTCAGTGCAGACCGGACAGCAGCCCGTCCTGTTGAGGATCTTATTCTGTAACAGACAGGACACAGGGGTCAGATAGGCTTTCAGGGATTAAAGAAATAAATAAAAGATGCAGCGGAGCCCATGGAAAAGAAACAGAAGCCACAGACGCTCAATGGACAGAGGCTAACACAAAGGCAACATCTGACACGAGACATGACGTCAAAACTGCAACGCATTCACAAGTTAAATACACGAGCACAACACAAAAGGTAAAGGCAAGTGGGATTAACAGAAGGAGCTATAGTCGGATTAGGGAGGGCCACATACGGTAGTCGTGTCACCATAATTACTATATCAACTTATCCTTCAGTAAATGGTGGATGGAACAATCATTTTTGGGAGCCAGTATTTGTTGTGAGTAGAGCTGCAATGATTAAAGTGGCTGTACACGCTTTTTATTCATGTATTTAGGCAAAATATGTCTAGCTCCGGTACAGATATATTGTATAAGCAGCTCACGAGGTCAAATTGAGACGTGTCCTGTTTGCATCTAATTATAAACGTTTTATTGTCTAAGAATCAGGAGCTTTAGCTTTACAGGGACGGCAAAACTCTGCTCTGGTCTCTGAAAGTTGTGAAAGGTGATTATAAACTAATTGCGGTCAAAAGTGAAGAGTAACTTTTGACCTGTTCAAAATAAACCAGTTTTGGTTTTGACGTTTTCAGGTACAGTGCCTTTAATTTGGAATAATCATGACTAATCGATTTGATGCGACGTCAGCTCCCATTGGGCCCTGCAGATTTCTAAAACGCAGAAGACAGCAGACTTATTTCTTTTAGATGAATATTACGATTTAAAATTTTCAAATAATAACATAATGACCCACGGATGTCATAGATTATAACTATAGCGCAGACACAAGCACAACAGGTCTTCTTTAATCTTTATAAGGACAATACACACAAACACATGCCTGATCCCTATGATACTCATTAACAAGGCCACATAAAAATACTTTTTTTGTGTTGTTGTGCCCATTTTTGGTTATGTCTCCATAGTAGGAAGAAGCTGGACGTTATAGCTAACATGCAGCAGTAGGCCTAGTAGAGTGAGAAGGTTTTCATGGACAAATACAGCAATCAAACTTACATATTCATCATATTTGACGTAGAATGTTAAACAAGCTAACTGAGCTAGCATTACAATTGCCTGTATTGTGCTTTTGTTTGCTTCTGACAGATTTACAGTGGAGCAGAGAGGAGCACTCCAACAGCTGAAGCGGCGTATGTAATGAGACACGCTGGATGAGTGTTTGTACAATATGTTTCAACTTCCATCAGAAGAGCAGATCAGAGGGCCCATTCACACACGCGCACACTGTGGCCCCGGGGAACCCACACACATACATACACACATACTACACACGCGCACTCATCTGTCATCGCGCATACATCCAGGGACCTCTCAGGAGCCCTAACCTCTGCACAAAGCCCACTTTCTCTCTTTGAAGACCATTGCCTTTTACCAGTCGGGCAACACACACACACACACACACACACACACACATACATACACGCGCACATGACATAGCTACACAGATTGGTTTTCAGGGGCCTAAATATAGGGGAGCTCTTCAGTGCTGTCAGTCAAACATCACACGGACAAAAGGTGGTTGGGAGACACACTGTCTGCAGCGGGGACAGGACAGGAGGTGAGCGAGGGATGAACGCGGAGACAAGAGGAAGAGGAGAGGCAGAGGAGAGGAAGAAGAGAGACAAAAGAGAGGAAGGGGCCAGTTGTGTCACCAACAAGTTCACGTTCAAAGCGGCAATACGGCATAAGCATTAGCATTTAGCATCTTTCCTTCTCCTTTCTCTCTCTTTCTTTCTCTCAGCTTTCCTCCTCTCTATCCCCTTCTCATTGTCTCTCTCTCCTCTAACATTGTCTAAAATTTGTACTCTTTATTTTACTCATCATTTAATTTTGCTAGGGCAACCTGGTTTTGGTCTAACTAACGCTTCTAAAGTTTTCTCCAAAAACTGTGAAACTCCAAAATAGGCAGATCCAAATGTTGCCAACAAACTAGTTCATTCCTACAACGTCAAATCTTCTGTAATGATCCATAGTGGCAGTAACTTAACTATAATACTTACTTAATTACTTACTTTAATTAAAATTCATTTTTATTGCTCAAAACTACATCAAGGGGTCGCTCTCAGACATAAGTTTAATGCCACACTGTAGGACATTCCACAGATCTCATTCGTCTGTCTCCATGTAGACAGAAGTTTAATGCCACACTGTAGGACATTCTAGGCAAAGCAATAATATCTCCATAGAGACATTTATAAGTGGCGGACCTTCCAATGCAAAAGTTAAACAGTGCACTTTTAATACACAGTTGTAGTGAAGCTGGGTATAAGTGGCGGACCCTCCAATAGAAAAGTTAAACAGTGCCCGTTTAATACACAGTTGTAGTGAAGCTGGGCCACACGGGACCACCTACACTGCTGTAACCTATGGGTGCTGACCACAGACGACAGGTGAGGGTTTGTAGTAGCCGGTGGAAGCGTGTAAACTTGGAGCTGATGGAGCGAGTGACCGCCAGTGACCGGAGCTATGCGAGGAATCCACTCCATCACCCATGGCTGACAGATGACCCGCGCGTCACCCAAGAGTCGCCGCCCGGTGTCACCCAGGGGACAGGTGAGAGAGAGCCGCACGCAAAACAGCACCTCTCACCAAGTTCAGTTAGTAGAGCACATTCACTGAAGTGCATATGACAGGTTAGACTACTAATTTCAGTAAAATATAAGTAACATTATTATATTTAAAATTTTAAATTATATAATTTTTTTCTTTTTTTTTAAATTTTAATTCCTGGTTGGATATGGGCAGCCGATATGACATATGTAGAGGTAATTCCATAACTGTTACCTAGCAACCATAATGTTACAAAACTCATCTAAATTGTAAAATAGTTATGATTAGACTAATAAAAATAAATTACAAAACCTTTATTTTGTTAAATCAAGTTTAAACTGCCAGAAAAATGCCTTCATTGTTTGTAAATTGTCCCTTACATTCATTTTGGATGTAATTCTAATTCTAAATTACAGAACCTTTATTTTGTTAAATCAAGTTTAAACTGCCAGAAAAATGCCTTCATTGTTTGTAAATTGTCCCTTACATTCATTTTGGATGTAATTTTCCGTGTTGATAAAAAATGCCTTCATTGTTTCTAAATTGTCCCTTACATCCATTTTGGATGTAATTTTCCATGTTGATGACATATGTAGAGGTATTACGCTTAAGAACTCAACACTACTTCCTGCATTATTGTACCTGTCTCTTCTTTTTTTCAAACAAAATGTTACTTGACTTGTAGAGATATTAAGCTTAAGAACTCAACACTACTTCTTGCCTTATTGTACTTTTCTTCTCAATTTTTTTTCAAACAAAATGTTACTTGACTGATGTAAAACTATGATAAATATTTACTACAGGTACTATCCCATCACACTCAGTAATAATTATAAAAACATGAAAACCTGTCATGTGCACTTATTTTATCTAGACCTATAACTATGGGGTTCAAAGGGATAAAAAATAGCACCATTGCCATAGCGATTAACCACTCCAAAATATTATATATGGATGGTACCATATATGGTATTTAGAATATACTTATAATTAGGGATGGGACGAGACACAATTCCCACAAGACGATAAATGACAACAAATATATTTTACGATTCAATTCACAATTTGGGCCACACAGATTTTATCTTATTTTGGATTTTTGCGTCATTCTAGTACTGCGTTGTAAAAAATGTTTTTTAAAGGGTTCCCAAATGTTACTCAAAGCTGTTTTTCTCAACAAATAAACAAGCCTCTACTGTAAAAATTAGCTGAACAAGGCAGAAGACTTTTCGGCTACCTGTCCAAAAATGAAACCTTGGAAATGCTGTTCAAACATGCTACACACTAACACGCTAACACGTAATAAACCATAGTTACGTCTTGTCATGTTGAGTCGTCGCACAGCTGAAGTCAGAATAATTGAGTTAGTCATGGATTATAAAGTTTGAGCGTCTGACAGGTTGGACATACAAAAAGGGATTAGGGGTTGTGGAGACATTGGCCCCGGTCAGGATTGATTGTGATTGGCTGGAAGGCTTGTCACTCACCGACGGGCAGCTGGTGATTGGCACGCACTGTTTGGGCCGACACTCGATGTTGCCTTTGACACAAGCGCAGAGGGTACAGTTGACAGATGACCACATGTCTCCTTCCTGTAATTTGAGCAGAATATACTGGTTAAAGATTTGTGATATAACTCACAACCCAAAATACTGTCCCAAATGTAAGGCAATTGTATGTTTTGTTTTATATGGTCTTGTCTTAAACTACAAAAAATTGTGTGGTTAGTCTGTGGGTTTGAAACAAGATGTGTGTTTACCAGGATTTAAACGTAAAAATATGCATCATGACTCTTAAAGCACTAAATGGAAGACTACAGCTCATGTCTATGTGGATCTTGGTTTCTGATCTATATTAAAAGTTGGTATTTTACAGAACTCTATTGTGAAATGTAGTAGGTTTCATTATATAATATGCTACAGTTTTTTTTACTGTTGTTTAATGTTAACTGTTAAAGGTGCACTATGTAACTTTTTTGATGAAGGGTCAGCCATATTGACCTTATTCTGACCAATCCCGCTTACAGTAACCAAGGATGTTTTTCAAGTTTTTTCTTTAGTAATAAAACACCTGTTGATTGAATACATCTAAGAGAGTTTAATGCTTTATGAAATAATGAAAATTCAATTCAAGCATTTCCATACCAAAACTGCTGCCAGAGAATTGTTGTATTTGAGTTGATTGAAAGCACCACAGTAGAGTGAGTTGGGAGGAGTTGCACTTATAATACAGTGTGCTCACCCTGTAGATCTTGTTGCGCACGCGGCAGTACTTGACCTCCTCCACTTTGACGTAGGAGAGGCACTCGTCACAGCAGTGCTCGCCCTGACAAGAGCCTGGCTTGGAGCAGCGCTTCCGGCACACCACTGTGGAATCCTGGGAAAATACAGTGTGGTGCTTTATTATACTACGTATACTGGGTCTATGGTGCAACATGAGAAATATCTAAGGTCAGACTATCTTACCTTAGTAATATTATAAAACATACGTTTTATAGGCATGAAACAGTATCAAGAATTTATGATATGGTATTTGCAATATGACATATCTTCTCTACAGCATGTCTGTAGTTTTTTATACATTGCATTTTAGGCCTAGAGGTTTACTTTTTGATATGTTGATAATATTTATGAAATACTGTCAGAAACTTAGTATTGAAGCTTCATGATATTGCATATTAGAGCTGGGTGAAAAACAAATCATGATTTTTTTCCCCTGGTGCAATTTTCTATTCAATTGTAATTTTTTCTTTTAAAAACAAAATAAAAATGACTTTCAGCATTTGTTTGATTTCATGAACATGAATAATACTGCCTTTTAATCTTTGTCATACAACAAAAAAAAAATCCCAACACAATAATAAAATATCTTCTAACATGAATCTTTTCTTGTACAATACACTGAAGTCACTTTACCTGCTCTTTATCCTGTTCATATGCTGCACTGTACAGAATCAAAGCCAGAGCCATGTACATAATAGTGCCATAGCCCTTTATTGTATTATACTTGCACAGTGTTGTGTTTATATTAGAAAATAGACTTATCTTGATTTTGATCACCTATTTTTCTTCCTTTGCTGTTCTTAAATTGTGCATTGAAACACTGGAATTTCCCCATTGTGGGACAAATAAAGGTTCTCTTATCTTAAACCACATGCTTTTACTGACAGGATTGAAGGATCTCTCCATTAAAACCTCCAAAACCTAATACACACACACACACACACACACATATATATATTTCTAACACTGCCACATGTTCTACCCTGTGGCATTACCTTGCATGTGCAGGTGGTGCAGTTGTCATGTTGAAATGAAGTGCCGTTCTCATAAACTTCACTGTGGAACAAACAGCTTCCTAACGACAAGTCAAACACCTTCCTCTGACCTGAAGGACAATAAAACCACAATGAGAGACAATGACAAACCCACAATCACTGAAGTATATATGAGATGTGTGTATGACTTACCAACACAGCGGGGGCAGCACTGTCCAGGTGGGGTGTGGGTTAGGTGGCTGGGGCAGGAGAGAACCGGGCACACCTCCCTCATGCACAAAGTACGGCCTCCCTAAGACACAGAGAACACAATCACAATACAGTTTATAAAATACAAAAAAAAAGATGGGAAGATTCTACAAAATGGTTACTGACTGAGCTTAAATAATTAGTCAAATAATACAATTGGTTATGTGCAAGACAATATCAAAATTCACTTATTTGTAGCAGAATTAGCTAAAACTCAAGTTTTCATACGTTGAACCTGGAAAGGTGTTCAAGGCCCTGTACTTTTTTCCATGTATTTAAGGAAAATTTGCCCCTAGTACAGATACACTGTATAAGCAGCTCTTGAGGTCAAAATAAGTCCACTGTTTACTGTCTGTGTCTAATTATGAAGCATTTTATGTCCAAAGTGTGGAAGTGTGTGTTAGCATGCTACTTGTTGTTACCATTGCCATGAGGGTAAAACTCCACTCTGGAGTCCCTGTCTCTGACAGTTGTGAGAAGCACTTATAAACTCATCATGCTGAATAATTAGGATGCTCGGAATAAGTTTGGACTACTGCAGACCATTTAAAATGAAAATCAGGTGCAGTGCCTAGCCCACAATTACAGAAAAGGTCAAATAATTAGGCTATTAACTATTAAAACATAGTAATAGTAAACATAACAACAACAGACAATTTGACAGTTCGTGACAGCAAAGGACAAGTTAGATAGATTTAAACACTTCCTTGCTCCTATATTTCCTACTTATGGTGTGAAAATCGGATAATGCAGCTTTAACCAAACTGAAGGAAATATAGGAAATAAATAATCCAAGAAATATTAAGATTATTTAGTTTTCGTTGTATCAATAATGTCCACCCATATGACGAAGTTAGCTTTTGGTTAATGTTAAGTTCATAAACAGCATGTTGTTTACTTGTTTACAACTTGTTTACTTTCTTTACAACATGTTTACAGATTTTAGACATAAAAATATAACAATAAAAATATTGAATTATGCGGTATACATGCTGCTATCCTTGGCACAACATAAACAGTGAACATTTACAACCGTGATTCCAAGTAACACTAATTTGCCTTTACGACAAGCAAATATCATTACCATATAAAATTGAATATATTCAAACTGTATTATGCCTGTGTTTGTAGTAAACGTATTCCCACAGACTCTACCCTGTGTTTCTTAGTTCCCACATCAACCCAACCTGCGTCACTGGGCCCGGGTCCTATACGGCTGCCCATAATCTGTTTATGGCCTTACCTGGCTGGAGAGTGCGCTTGTGTGAATTTAGAAATACGAGCTCAGCCAATCGGGCGAGAGGATGTTGTTGTAGCTAAAGGTTTGTGGCCCTCGGGGGAGCTTAGAACTGACTTATTAAGGGGACAGAGGGGCCCCTGACTAATACAGAGGTGCAAGGGTAAACAGTGTTGATGTTGTGTTAATGTTCTGCCAGTAGGGCTGGAATAGCAAGTTGGCATGGAGCTGGTAATAGGCTTTATGGGGTCTGTATGGCAAAAGACATGGGCCAAAAACTATTCACCAAAAGCATTTAGAGATGTGTGTTTTGAATGCTAAAAGAGATAACTTCTCTGGTGGAGGGTATTCCACCTCTTCGTCCCTTTGCCTGCCCAGCCAGTCCCTTCTACATTCTGTTCGAAGGGTCCAAACACAGCTACTAATTTGTATCACGTGTCTCTCAAATGCGGATATAATTTCTCAAAAAATGTTGTATCATTCAAAACAAAATGTATAATGTCTTCTGTACTGTTGTTTTTTTTTGCCTTTTTAACATTTAAGCCGCCATGTTTGTTTTGACCCGAACGGCCCATGCTTTTCTCTGATTTGTTAATCCATCTGCCAATCATAGCTATCTGAAATCTTGGAGACAGGATACACTTCCAGACCCACTCGTCTTTGTAAAGTTTTGTCAAAGCGTGTGGTTCTGGTTGGCCAGGTAACTTGTTCCCATGGGGATGTTATTGCGCTTCCTGGAATATTCTCTCTATATACAGTATATACCAGACATACAAAACTGATGATGCATTATGATTAAAATAATATTCTGATTAAGCCATTGATTGAATCATTTGTGAAGTATGTGTATTTATACATAGAGTCACATGACCTCGATCACTTTCATGTGTCAAAATGAGTAGGCCAGCCCATGTATAAATAAAAGACAAATATTTTTTTCCGTACAAGAGTGTCTTGGATTTTTCATTTAGTTTCACTACCATGTTATGTGTTCAGCTAAGCCCTGTTTTTATGGGTTAAATTAGGTTATGGTTAGGGTTTAGGTTAAGACTAGGCAAGTAGTGAGGTAAGGTTAAGCTTAGGATCAATGTTCAGGAAACAAGGAAGTCAATGTAATGTCAAATACTGTAACTCACAGTACAGGTGCATCTGACACAGGGCTGCCCCTCTGGACTGAACTCCTCCTTCTCTTTGTACAGACGGCCCTCGAAGATACAGCCTACACACAAACAAGACAAGACAAGGGTGTTACTTCAATTGAAAAGGGTTTCAGATGACAACACAACATTCTATAGGCCAATAATATCAGATTTTTGCTGAAATACAGCAAATTCAAGGTTCCAGTCACTAATAGAAATGATCGGGTTCAAGATTTGTGAATTTACCTTTTAGATATTTCATGATTACATAAAATGTAATCAATAGGAAAATCTGGCTCTTGCCCCCATCTGAGAGTTGTGCCAGTTTTTATTTTACGTGAATAGGCCCAGTAATTATTAGATAATTAACCATAAACCATGTCAACACATCTGCAAATTCCACCATAGAATTATAGGGAAATATAGGGAGTCTAAAATGTTGTGATGTCACGTGAACACAATGGTACAGCAGTGTATGATTGAGGCTCTTACTGGGGCAGGTAGGGCAGCACTTCTTAGGGTGGATCTTTGGATTTTTACAGTGTACCACACACTGCACCTCGGCCTCTGTCACCACTCCCTCCTGAAACAACAACAACACAGAAACATGACTTCATATTATAGACCCTTTTAAAGTGGGTTGACTAATACATTCTAAGTTTCAGAATGGAGGCAAAGGTGAAGTGGAACATAATGCAATTCCAATATAAGAAGTGCAGTTATGGGAACAAACACCATGCATTTTACATTATTTGTTTATTTACTAGAAGAATATGATAGACACTGCATATTTTATTAAGGCAAAATCCAGATTCTTTGGGCTTTGCTGACAAACTGGACATATAAGGAACAGTGTGATTGGTCTAACAGGTATCCACACTTCAAACTCCGCCCCTGCAGCCAGGTGTTTGCAGTGGCCATACACACTTTAAAAAATGTCCTGGAACAGTAAATAACGCTATTAAAACACCATATACACATGTTTAGTCAGATTTAGTGTTTAGTTCCACTTGAATTTTACTGATATTTCTACCCTGGAAATTCAAAATGGTTGCTTGTTTTTTATAATAAAGATTTAAACAATTTTCGTTTAGATCTGTCAGATAGTCACTGAAAATGTGTTATGGCCCATTTTGAAATTTTGAACATTCTGATGACATAGGCATTTAAAATGTGTGTATATATAATTATGTGGAAAGATAGTGCACCCTTCAGGACTACTTAATTTTTGCATATGCACTGATATCAGACAGTTTTATACAATATAAAATTATTTGAGCAAACAGCTACTCTTATAATTACTCTTACTTGTTATACTTTTTACTCATGCTTTAGTAATATCTCAGACCATCACCTTGTACTTCTACTTCAGTAATGTTATTCTGAAGTAACGGTACTCTTATCTGATTACAACTTTACTCTCTATACGTTACGCGTTTCTGTCAAATCCACCCTAACCTAAACTAACCCAGTATTCTTTCCTCTAACCCCTCTGACATTGAACTGAATAGACACAGCAGGGCGGGTGACGTTAGCACTAAAACAACATGTCCGCCCTCATATCTGCTGACCGAGCGCTCATCCGGAGGGAATCGTACTACAGACCTGACAGCGCCGACTGATGCACGGTTTAGTGGGGGTGGTCCAGTGGTCAGTGCTGTTGTAGGATCGGCCGTCCAACATGCAACCTGGAAAACACACACAGGGACAGTTTAGAATACTACAGGACTAGGTTTGGGGTGCATACAATTTAGGTATGGGTGGAATTTCTGAAAATATGTCAAAGGTTGTGCTCAGTAGTATTTATGATTGCTGAAGATCTGTACCACAAAACATGGTTATAAGTAAACGTGCTATACAGACCTGTAGAAGAACTATATATGGAATGCTCTAGAACTCTAAATACGTTCATTATGTTATATGATGGTGTATAATGTAGGCATTATGTAATGAGGAAGCTGTGAATGTAGTGCCCAATATTTCATATCTGTTTATCTGAACGTCGGTATATTAATGATCTGATGTCATAACAAAATTTTGATCATTCCTTCAGAGAAAGTGTCTCAACTGGTGTTTGTTGGTGTTAGAAAAAGTACATTTCTGTGCTGTACCTAGGCCTGTCACGATAACACATTTTGAAGTACGATATATCATTGAAGTAAATATAGACGATAAACGATAATACTGAAACTAATTTATGCCGCTGACATAATAACCCAAGAGCAGATTTAAACCACAAAAACTATTCTAAATCTACAATATTGTTAAAAAGCCATGAGCTGCGATAAATAAATAGCTGAAGGAAACACTTTAGTACTTAGTTTGCATCTGTAATGAGTCATAGAAGTTATTTATTCATTCCTATGTCATCAGAGGTATAATACTCCCTACAACAGAAGCATAGCCAGACTGGACTCGACTGCACCAGACTGGAACGGACAACACTATCACAATGTATTGAGGGCTTATGTCTCCAGGTCCTGGGTCTGACTGATGGTAAATAAACTTCTCCTGCGTTAGAACTCCAGCCTCATGTCTCTTCTTTCAACTCTCAGATACTTCAATTTATTCTACAACTGTTGGTATCAGGTAATGGCAGATACTCAAAGCCCACGTATTGATCTAAGCCTTGACATTAGGCTGCATAAGTCCAGTGTAGTCAACCATAAAGATTTACTGTTAGTAAACCTGCTTTGATTCCGGGTGAGGCGGATTAAAACTCTGGCCCAAAGACACAACAACAGTTTTCACCTGGACAGGATTTGAACTGCCAACCTATAAAGATCAGAGGACGAGCCACTGTTGCCCCAGTAGTTTCTCGGAGATCTCAGAGCCTCTCATTCTCTCTGTTCTCTCTCCTCTCAGCTCAGGTTCTTGCTACTTCCAAACAGGTGCTTCCTAGCTCCTCTGTCCTATCTCTTATGTCCTATCTCCTAGTCCCTACAGCTGTTCAGCCCACCTTCTCTGCCCACTCTGCAATAAACAAATAGCCTATTCATTATGGGACATTTACAGTAAGTGGAAGTTTAAACAAGCACGCAGAGAAACCTGATCAGAGCCATCGACCGACCCGACTGTGGGTGAGGGGGGGGGGCTAGGGTGACACTGCTACATGGGACGGATAGAGGAGAGGAGAGAGGGAGGAGGAGGAGGGGAGAGGAGACAGCAGGAGAGAGAAAGGAGTGAAGGAGGAAGAGATGGGAGAAAGAGATGAAGGGCGAGGAGGCAGGGGAGGTCCTTAAAGAGACTGTTCTTCTATCCTTCACTGGGGCCTACTTAAGATGACAACACATCAGCAGTGATCGAGCAAAAATTATTCTCAAGTTCCTGCCTACAGATATCAAGAGGTGGCTTGTTTTTAACTTTAGAGTGTCTATATGGACATAATGGAAGTCTGTGATGTTAGTTTAGGGGAGGGGTGTATGATACTGGAAAAGATTACAATGTGTGACATGGCTGTATATAGGCCTATATATCTGAATATACTTTGACAATCATTTCAGTTTATAGGTGCACGTCTAATTTTACAAGTCAAACTCAAAAATAAAAACTTAACACAGACAAAGCCAATATTAAAGAGGGGGTATTACACAGGGAGTATTAA
This sequence comes from Periophthalmodon schlosseri, assembly GCA_000787095.1. Taxonomy (NCBI): domain Eukaryota; kingdom Metazoa; phylum Chordata; class Actinopteri; order Gobiiformes; family Gobiidae; genus Periophthalmodon; species Periophthalmodon schlosseri. The sequence continues at coordinate 28,654 of JACM01017079.1, forward strand.
CCGCTAACACATAACAAGATCACCATGTTACCTTTTATTGTTTTGAAAATACTATACTCTGAAAACAACGTATTAACATGTTTAATTTAAGTTTCAGTTAAATTTTTGATGCTCTGAGTCCCCCCTCCCTTTGCTCTTCTTCAGAGAGCTATCACATTACAATCAGCATGTATTTTGCAAATGAAACTGCAGCACATTTTTCAGGTTTGTGAAGTTGTAGTGTATTGTTTTGTATCATGCCTTTGTATACGTATGGAAAATTGCAGTGCGGGAGCATGGGTGATGTAAACACGTGGGCTGAGCTTTAGATAGGATCGTACTGCTAACCGTAAGGAAGGTTCAAAATAGGGCCCGGGAGAGATCGCTAGATTATTCAAACATGCATGTCGGACATATAAAACCTGTTTTTGATGAGGGAACATCAAACAACGTTATAACATGGAAACAAAAAGTTGATTTTGTATAATACCCCCTCTTTAAATCAAGGCTAACTCACAATCTATAAAATCTGTAAAAAAAAAAAAAAAAAACTAAACAAAAAAACCCCATTAACTTGAATTAACATTTATGCTGAATTGCCAGCTCCCTCATATCTCACTGGCACAACAATACCAGCTGCTGTTTATATAATCTCACTTTTAAATCCACCCTGAACATTTCACCAGCTCCTCCAGAACCCTTCACTCAGCACTATATTTTAATAAACTGCAAATTGCATCCAATAAAAGAACCTTGGTGCAACTGTGAGACTATAAGCATATGATTTTATGAGGGTGATATTATATAGGCATGGGAGGGGGCACCCAGTGGACCTAACTACACCACAATGTGAACGTACAATAGAAAAACAGCAGTCTGGGGCTTTCCTGGTCCAAGTTTGAGCTCATTTAGCAGCATGCGGCGTGATAAAACGTGACCACATAGACTAAGCCCACACCCAGCGGTACTTAGGTTATAATATTATTGCGGAGGGGTGTTAGTGTGAAAGTGGTTTTAGACAGGCACAGGGACACAGGGACAGGGCATGGGGTTCGTAAAGATAGTTTTATGTGTGTGGTGAGAGTGGAGAGTGAGGTCAGGAATTTAGATTTGGGAATTATTGAAAACAGTTTTCAGAGAGAGATGAAAATTTAACAGCAGCACAGATTAAGTTGCCATGGATCCAGAATACACACTCCTCCGATACTTTAGTCTGGTCATCGGTGAATCTCCCCGAGTTCAGATGGGAGCAATTGACAGGTGGATTAGCTAATTAGGGGCACGCATGGTCCATCTGTGTCCAAACAAATATGGCTACTTACGAGGAGAAAGGAAAGGAAAAAAAATATCATCGGGGACTGAAAAACATCACGGATTTCTGCAGAATCAGTGAGTGAAGCATGTCATTTGGTTCAAAATGATAAGTGACCAGTGAGCTCCTTTGTTTCACATATGTCACTGAAAAACAACTGATCTGACTGATATCTATCTATTTATCTATGTAGGTAGGCCACTGTACTTGTTGCATCGCTCACTAGCTCTCTTAGGCTAGAGTTCTCCTATTGTTATTGCTTTGTCTGGAATGTTCTACAGTACGGTATTGAACTCATTTACCTTGCATTTAATCAATTAGATGTCTACTGCAAAATAATACATGCATTCTTATTGTGAGTGGGTCACCATTCCACTGCTCTGACCTGTAACTTGACCTGCTGGTATCACCTGCTTGTCTCCATGAATAAACCTAAATAAACTTAAATGGAATGACATACGGTGGAACATAACATCTCCATGGAGACAAGTAGGTGGCAGAGCCTCCACCAGAAAAGTTACATGGTCTGAATGTAGGGTAGGTCTACTCTGAGAACTTCAAATATTATGCTGTGCAAATAGTGGTGAGCCTACTTCAACGCTATCAAAGCTTGCTTATAGCCTATTTACGTATAGCCTAAAAAACAAAATGCTACAGTTGCCTAAATATGACATAGCACGTTAGCTGCTAAACATGCTTAGCTAATCTTTTAAAAATTAAAATTACATTTTATATTTCACCCAACAGGACAAAGCACTTGACTTGACATGATTAGTTTATATTAGCTTTAGCGTGTTAGCTCAAGTGCAAACTACAGAAATCTCCTCATGTTAGCCTCCTTTATTAGCCGATAGCATTTTCACACATGTTGAAAGCTATGCTCCAGCAGCAGTAAGATGGCTGACAGTATCTTACCTTTGCAGCGCTCACAGCAGGCTCCGGTCTGCTTCACCACCAGAGCACAGTCCTCGGACACAGCGGGACACTTCTCCTGTGCACAGTCTGCCTTCCCCTCCTGCAACACAACAGCACACAAACTTATACGTGACACTTATACATGTACAACTTACATAGTATGGAATTTGCACCACCGCCTATTTAAAGGTGCACTATGTAACTTTTCTGGCGGAGGGTTCACTACCGGGTTGTTTCCACAGAGATGTTATTACTCTGCCTGGACTGTTCCACAGTATGACGATAAAATGATCTATCTTTTATTTATTGAATTTTCATGGCTGAGGCATTCTCACCAGAGCTCCAGAATAACAATTTGAACCTGCTGCTTACTGAAGCAATTTAAGGACAATATATTACGATGGCTTAACAATAAGGGCCAAATAAATAACTTGGTTAATTACTTATACCTGAATATACAATTCATACTCTATACTACAGACTTATTAAAGAAAAAAATGAACTAAATAAATAGTTACAAAATACATCCAAATAACCCCATTTTTCCTTCTGCTTGTTTGCAAATGTGTGCTGAGGACCACAGCCGGCTCAAACAGTGCTGAATAAACCCATATTATAGATCCATGGGAATCTGAGGCAATTTCTAGTAAGTGCACATATGCAGCAGGAGACGACAACAAAATAATTTGCTTTCAGTGATTAGATGTTAGTTAGTAACATAAGCAGTCATTTAATGAAACAGTGAGCTAGTTTCAGGGCTAGTTTGTGTGAAATGGAGGATCCGGATGGGGCAGTGTCGTGACAGCGGCTGGAGAGGAGGCCGTCTGTTTATGAAGTAACAGTGTTAGTGGAATAACAGGACTATTACACACGTGTGGAGGAACGTGGCTGTTCTGGACCTGCTCTGCTTCAGGGAAATAGAGGATGTTTCTTCAAGAAAGATGTGGTTTTGATTTGCATCTGTGAGAGGTGAGTGAGAGCACGTCTTTTGCTGTCTGGTTTTATTTTCTTATTCATCTCGTGCATTGGCAGCCTCGTTTAAGTAACTAGACACAGTGCGGGGGATCTGCAGGTTTGATGCTTCTCTTTAAAGGTAAATACAGTGTCTCATTCACAGTTACATCAAAAAAGTCAAACGTATGAACTCTGCGGTGCATATAGCTTTGTGCACCAGAGCGTGACATGAGCACATCAGCTTCAGGTCATGCTGAAGGTAAAACAAGCTGATATGCAAAATATGATTGATTAGCAAATACAGAGCAGTTGTAGGCCTTCACACTATCTTTTCTCTTTCTCCTGCTCCCTCTCTCCTTTTCTCTCATTTGTTTTTTCACGCCCAGTTTTTACAACCTGTTTAATCCCCGTGCCGTAGGACTTTACACACTAGAGCTTTATAAAGTCTCTCCCTGTGGCAGAGCGGCGGGCGACTGCAGCTAACCCCGATCAAAGCGCTAACCCCGAAATAAATGCAGACTTTAATATAGAAACAAGGCCCAACCACGGAGGGTGGTGATGTCATGGGGAGGAGGCCGGACGTCCCGCACACAGGAGGGGACATGGGGACCGGAGCAAGATGAAGTGGTGCACATTTGAGCTCAGTTTTCCAGGAACGGCTCGCCCGCTGCCATAACAAAATGAATCTGTGGTAGAGTGACTCGCGGTGTCGGGATACAGCCGTGACAGGGTTAGAAAATGTGGCCAATCCAAATGACACGCAGAACTGGTGGACTAATATAGTGCTGTCATTTGCTTTATACAGTTATTGCTAAAACATATATGGAAAAATGTCATGCTCGAATAACATCCATTAAAACTGTATTTCCTTCATATAAATGCACTCTCTCTCCCCTCCGCCTTCATGCCATTTCAACTGCGTGCCCTGACCATCCTCTGCCCCTCTTGACCGCAGTAGCAGAACCAGCAGACGTCTTAGTCTCTCCATCTCTTGCTCTTCACCCCCACCCCAGGGAGAGATATTTCCTTCATTCTCTCCCTTAGTGACAGAAGACAATGTTCTGTCCAGTTCAGTGGTGATACGGTGGCTGAGTGGCCTCTCCCTCATGCTAGCCCTCACGCTAACCCTCATGCTGCACTTTGTTGTGCTGAATTTGCATGTTCTCTCTGTGTCTGGGTATGTTTCCTCCAGGCACTCTGGTTTCTCCTGCCACCTCAAAACATGCACCGCAGGTAAAATCCTCCCAACTAACTACATTTCCCAACAACACATAATCTAACAACCAGCAATAGCATGAGGACTCCCTTTTAAATGACATAAATACAGGATCCGAGTTGTGTTTAGACCAATCTTTGAAGTAAATGCAGTTACAACATTATAATAAACTCCCGAATTCACACAAGACCTAGCCTACTGGTTTGGAGGATTTGAGCTGCGCGTATGGAGAGAGCTGCCCATAATTATCCTACAAGCCCAAACATCTTCTGACTTATCTTCTACAAATGGCCCCTTTCAGTCACAAAGCCACATCCAGATATGCTCCGGCATTTTGGCTCTGCTCCGGCAATAATGCTACACTAATAGAAGGCTATGTTTACATGTGCTGCTTATTCTGTCAGTAACATGCATTTATGCGCAGATAACTGACGGCTCAATGACACTGTGCAACATTGAAATTACTGATGATTATAAATAGTATCTTGTAGGATGATTTTTTAAACAGACTCAAATCTAGCATAGCCAACATGGCACTTGAGACTGAATGGCTAGCACTCACTAACAGCCAGAAGATCCCATGTTTATTTCCCAGATAGAGTGGGGCCAGCCTGGGTGGAGTTTACATGTTCTCCCTGTGTCTGAGTGACTAAGCAGGGTTGGGCCTGGTTAGTTCTTGGATGGGAGAAAAATATCAGTTGCCACAGTGGGGCAGCAGCGGCAAAAACTGCTATTGCGTCCTTAGATACTTCACCCACATTGCACCCACAAAGTATGAATGTGGTGTGTGCGTGCTGGTGCTGGTCGGAGGGGCTGATGGCGCAGATTGGCAGCCTCGCTTTTGTCAGTCTGCCCCAGGGCAGGGCACTTTGAGTGTTTGGAAAAGCACTTTACCAATTCTGAGTGTGGCGTGAATGAATAATGCATTAAACTGTAAAGTGACTTTGAGTGTTTGGAAAAGCACTTTACAAGACTAATGCTTTATTTTTATTATTATTTACGGCAAGTGTCCCAGTTTCTGTCATCAACCTAAAATGGAATCACAATTTAAGTAGCAAGAACAAGCCCATCTTAGTTTTCAGTTGAAAACTAAAAAGGGCAAACTAAAAGAACAGCAATAATGCCGAGGTGGGTGAGGTGTCTTGCCCAAGAACACAAGGATGATATGAAATGTTGGTCCATCCATCCATTTTCTTCCACTTAGCCAAGGCCAGATCGCAGCGGCAGCACTCTAAGCAGGGACTCCCAGACTTCCCGCACCCCAGGTACCCGCACCTCCAACTCTTCTGGTGGGACCCCAAGGTGCTCCCAGGCCAGCCGAGAGACATAGTCCCTCCAGGGTGTCCCGAGTTTCCGAACACCTTTAGGAGGCATCCGGAACAGATGCCCGAGCCACCTCAGCTGGCTCCTCCAAAGCTCTTGATTTACCGGTCAACCTACATTCCTACCCTCACCTATGGTCATGAGCTTTGGACCGACTCCTCCAAAGCTCTCGATTTACCGGTCAACCTACATTCCTACCCTCACCTATGGTCATGAGCTTTGGACCGAAAGGACAAGATCACGGATAGAAGCATTGAAATGTTGGTATCAGATATGGTATCAAGATATATCCAGCAACTTAATAAATGGAAGACAAACAAGTCCACCTCCTGAGCTACTGTCACTTCAAATATAGCGGAGAAAAAATGTAAAAAAAAATATTTGCTCATTTGATCTCAAGTACCACACAATCTATACTTTTATATTCAAAGCCCCTCCATACCAGTCGATGGGTTTCAAAATGAAATTAACAATTGAATGGGGAAAAAGTCTTCAAAATGTTGCATATAACAGTAAGTTGAAACCCATAGTCTCCTGGCCCCCACCCTTCTGTCCCTCATTTACATAAACTGGTGTAAGTAAACACATGTGGTCCCTCCCACTTCATGTCTCGAGGGGTCAGGGGTCACCAGAGGCCATCCTGCCTTGCAAACACTCGACATACCAGTGCAGCACCACGGCTTACCCAGCCCTTTGGTGATGGCTGAGGTCAGGGAGAGAGAAAATTTACAGTGTTTTTGTTTTTGATCAGCGTGATCAGCAACTACATATCTTGTTTTATGCATATTATTGATTTAATGTGTTCTGAAATGAGTGATTCTTTCCTGCACTGCACAAACTTGGAACTGTGATTGGAGCGGTTTTTATTCGAATCAATCAAATCTGTACTCCGAGAAAGGCTGCTTGTATAACTCACAGCATACGCCAGTCCCACTAGGAGAGGCATTCAACGCACGGAGCAAGAAACAAATATGAGTAGGTCTGAAAAATGTGCAGATATTTGGTACAGATATTTTTGTTCTAAACTGCCCCAGTCGCTGTGTGGGCATGTGTCATTCCCACTTTGTCCTCTGATGTCATTCCCATCAGATTTGTCTTTCTGAACAGACCAGCAAATAAAAATGGAAACAGAAGAGCAATTAACATAAATGTGTGGGCCTTGATATGAATTTTAAAATCTTAAAGGGCTTTTACCAGATTTTTTTTTTTTTATCTTGCCCCAGTACACACATATTGTATAAGCAGCTCTTGAAGTAAAAAAATTAGTCTGCTGTGTAGGGTATTATCTAAACAGCATTTATTGTCTGAGAACCAGGAAGTGCGCTTTGCATGCTAGTTGTTCTTAGCATTACCATGGCAAAACTCTGGCCTCTGAAAGTTGCGAACACTGCTTATAAACTCATTGTGGTGAATAATCAGGATGCCCCGAATGCATAAAGTAGGCTGAGGATTAATTTTGGACCACTGCAAACCGTTTAAAGTGAATGAGTTATTTTTTTCACGTTTTAAGACAGTAAAAATCAGGTACAGCACCTTTAACATTGATACTGGCAAATTTTAGCTACAGCGGTAAGACAAATATCGAAGGCATAAATATTAGACATGTGTTTGGATGTGCACACACTCATTTTAGACACAAATGACCTACTGCCATATAGGCTTGTGTTTCATTGCTCGCTTGCTGCTTTAAAAAGGAAAGTAAAAAGTACCCGGGATTTGATGTGCGTGCTGCAAATAACTTTTCATACTTCATCTAAAATGAATTGCTCAAAGTAAATGAGTCGGTGTTTACTAGTTGTGCGGTTATATATGTCAGCATTATAGCTAGAAAATTGTATATCAATGAATGTAGCTTTTATGCAATCTATAATCAAATTGCACTGTATTTTCAAACCCAAACAGAAACATAATTGGTTCATATTCAAATACCAGGATGTGTCCAAGCTAAACCAGTGTTAGCTCTCAGAAAAGTCAACTGAGGCAGATTTTTTGGAAGTTCTCGTTGGAAAACTTTAAAGTTGCTATTTTGAGTTACGTCAAAGTAGAATGTCATGGAAAAGTGAAGGGCTAAACAAAAGTGGTCTTACACCTAATATATTCACCAGGTCAAATCCAATGACTGCAATTCAATCATTCACTTATTCTATTACTAAAGGTCAGCTGCTCAATCATTCCTTATTCTATTACTAAAGGTCAGCTGCAACAGGGACAGAAGAACAATATTGTACTGTCGAGAATGTACAAGGCTGGTACTTAAAGTGTCGTCAAATCTTAAATATACAGTACTTAATCGTAAAAAAATCATTCAGACTTTATGAATATTTGGAATCATATTTTGAGTCAACAGGAAATTTTAAAATACCAAAAAATTAAATAAGAACGTGGCTGCCATTTTGTGCTAACGATTTCTTTGATAAATCGTCGTATTGCCCCATTCACGCAGGAAAGAGGGTGAGTCAAGTGTCTTGCTCAGTATAGTTTGGATTTAACTGCAAACTTTTGAGGGTAAATATGCTACTCCGCAAACACTGAACCGATAGTTGGTGGTTCAATTCCTGCTCCCATCAGTGTATATTATTGTTGTGTCATTGAGCAAGACACTTAACCAGCCTTGCGACCTATGTTTACCTTTGTTTATGAATGTGAATAGGTAAATGTTATATTAAGTAATATTAGAAAGTAGGATTATAGAAAATGATTGTAAATTCTTTAAAGCGACACTGTGACACATTCTACATTTTATGCCATACTGTGGAATATTATTTCCATTAAAACAAGAAGAAGGAGTTCTTCTTACAGGCCAACTAAGAGTCAGG